>CM039521.1:1555779-1743519 GCA_022433055.1 Begonia peltatifolia | reverse complement strand
GTTCATTCCTTGGTCACATTGGATTCTATAAAAGGCTCATACAAAACTTCTCTGCCATATCTAGACCATTATGTAACCTCCTCGCAAAAGATGTCATATTCGAATGGACAAAGTAGTGTGAGGAAGCCTTCCAAACACTTGTGTCCAAACTAACTGCTGCCCCTATTATTCAGTCACCAGATTGATCTTTTCCATTCGAGATCATGTGTGATGCAAGCAATTACGCTTAAGGGTTGTCCTTGGTTAACAAATGGAAGGAAAACCTTTCGTCATTTACTACACGAGCAAGACTCTTAACAACGCTCAAATAAACTATACCATCATTGAGAAGGAGTTGCTTGTTGTAGTATTTGGTCTTGACAAGTTTCGTACTTATTTGTTTGGTTTATCCATCGTGGTTTTCACATACCATTCTGCCCTAAAGTAACTCCTTTCCAAAACAAATGCTAAGGCGCATCTCATCAAGTTGATCCTTATATTGTAAGAATTTGACTTGACGATCAAGGACAGGAAAGGAGTCGAGAATGTTATAGCAGACCATTTATCTCAACTCGAGTTCAACGATCCTAATAATAGTCCAGTTATTTGAGATGATTTCCCAGATGAGAACCTCTTCGTCGTCACCATCATGTCTTGGTATGCTCACATTGTTAACTACTTGATGACAGGCAAAACACCTCATGCTTGGAGTGCACAAGATAAGCGCAAGTTTTTGGTCAAGGTTCGTAACTTCTATTGGGATGATCCATATCTTTACAAGTACTGTCCCGACCAAATTATGTGACGATGCATTCCTATCTTGAACTTCTGCCATAACGATGCATGTGGAGGTCAATTTTCTATGAAGAAGACCGCTGCAAAGTTCCTCCAGTGTGGCATTTACTGGCCCAACTTGTTCAAGGACACCAGTAATTTCTGTCATTCCTATGATCGGTGCCAGAAGTTAGGAGCTCTTACATGTCGCCACATGATGCCCTTAAACCCAATTCTTGTAATAGAAATATTTGATTGCTGGGGAATAGACTTCATGAGGCCCTTTCCACCTTTTTCTGGCTACCTCTACATCATCCTCCTTATTGATTATGTTTCTAAGTGGATAGAAGCCATACCGTGTCGTTCCAACAATAACACAACTATAGTTAAGTTCTTGAAAGAAAATATGTTATCTAGGTTTGGTACCCCTTGTGTCATCATTAGTGATCAAGGAACTCATTTCTGTAATTCTACTTTTAAGTCACTAATAGAAAAGTATGGCATAATCCACAAGGTGTCGACTACCTATCTATCACCCACAAACAAATAGGCAAGCTGAGCTAGCGAATAGGGAGATCAAACAGATATTGGAAAAGATGGTTAATCCCAACCGTAAGAATTGGTCTTTACGTCTTTCTAAAGCTTTTTGAGTATATCGATTTGCTTATAAATCTCCTCTTAGGATGTCTCCCTATAGACTTGTTTTTGGCAAGGTCAGTCACTTACCTGTCAAACTCAAACACAAAGCCTATTGGGCCACCAAATCCCTAAATTTTGATATCAGTGCGGCAGATATCAATAGGAAGCTTCAATTGACTAAGCTTGAGGAGTTAAAAAATGATGCATATGACAACTCAAGGATTTACAAGGAAAAGATGAAAGCGGCTCATGACAAGTAGATCCTAAGGGAGAATTTCGAGCCGAATCAGTGGGTACATCTTTATGACTCTCGTCTACATCTCCATAAGGGAAAGTTGCGGTCTCGGTGGACTGGTCCATATGTGGAGTTACGAGTCTTTCCCAACGTGACCAAGAAGTTAAAGATCCTTCGGACAAAAGAGTATTCAAAGTAAATGGCCAGCAGTTGAAGCAATACGTTAAGAGAGTGCTTGAGCTTGAAGAGATCGCTCTAACGGCCCGATTTATTCATTGGAGTAGATGACTTCATACCTCATTGTATCCTTTTATTATTATTATTTTGTTTTTTTTCCTCGTTTATTTAGCTTTGGTTTTTGGAAATTCATCACTGTTACAGGTATCTCGAGCTATCACGAGTGGGTATTGTCTCCATCTAGGTGTCTTCTGTTCCTTGCACTTTTATTTTTCATATATTTTGAGACATTGAGGATGTTGTCTGAGTTTGGTGGGGTGAACATATTAATGTGTGAAAATAGTTTTTGTCTTGAGATTGCTGTGATTTTACCAAAATATGATTTCAAGTTGTTTAGTTTTAGTATATTCATGTGTGAAAATTGTTTTTGTCTTGAGATTGTGGTGATTTTGCCAAAATATAATTTTAATTTATTTAGTTTGAATCAGTTTTTACTATCATTATCATTAAAGAAGTAGTTTTTCGAGTTCTCTCTGTGCACATACTAAACTTTGTGGTAAGATGGATGTTAATGCATTTGGCCTAGAAAAATTCTCATATTTAGGTGAAATCTTTTATTGAGAGATGCACATGCGAGATTGAGAAAACATTGTTGAACTTTTATTGATCCTTAGAATTGATAAAATCGCTACTTAGAACATCATTACATGGTTAGTGGTTTGTTGGACATTTTACTTGAAGGATAATTTGATATTAAATCAGGAACTTTTTCTTTTCATGAACCTTACTACATGTATTATTATTAGTGTTACTTCTATTATCATTATTAATGATATTATTCGATGTTAAAAAGAAAGAAAGAAGAAGAAGAAAAAAAAGGAGGTAAAAAAAATCAATTATTATCATTCAGTATTATTATTACTACAATTATTATTAGTATTATCATTATTACTATTATTAGTATCATGGCTCTCATTTCATTTGTATAAGTTACTTGTTTGATATTGATGAAATCTGATAGTTGGGTTTGTGATTTGAATGGTAGATTGTTCTTTGTACAATAATTGTTTAACTGTTTGTACTAAATATTTGTCTTCTCATTTGATTATTAATTGTGACATTATTCCGACTCCATGAGTGAACACTTTCAAACCATTATAAAATTAAAATTATCTTACATCCGTGAGGAAATGGAGTCCAGGCTTTTACCTGATGGATCTTTCCAAGCCAAATATGTTATGGGTCTGTGGTAAGAACGTTACACTTTAGAGCACACACACATAAACTTGACAGTTATGACTTAAATAATATTGATATCATTTGTTGATTCTTACTGAGCCTCTTAATTGAAATGCAATAGTGACATTACTGTGATTTTAATGACATGAATATTCTTTTCTTTTGAATCGCTAAAGACTAGCAATAAGCTGGTTGGGGATTTTGATAAATGAATGAAAATATAATTAATTTACGTCTAATTGTGTGTATTTATTAAATTTATAAATGAATTTTTCTATGATTTTTATTGGTTTTTATTTTTTAATTGAAAATAATTTATTTAAGTTTATTTAATTTTATAAATGCACTTTTATAAATAACATTAATTTAACTTTAATTTTTCAAGTTTAACAATTAAGCTGAAGAAAAAGCTCAGCAAAAATCAACCTCAATTTTCTGTACAACCGGCCCACTCAAGCAACACAAGATGCCAAATGCACGTGACCATTTCTTTCTTCCTGACAAGCACACGTGAAAGGCAATGCACAAATCAATTAAGAAATGATTTGTGCAGTATGACGTCATCAAATTGAAGCATAATTCACTTTTCAGCACTTAAACAATTGACACGTGGTATACATGACTCATTAAATTGCAGCTTTTGAATCTGATTCCTGCTTGTTCCGAAAATTTTGACACCAGTACTCAAATCTCCAAAAATTAGCTCGAGAATCCAATTAAGAATATTTTTTTCTTTATTTTCAGATATTTTATGCACTATAAATAAGCCTAAATAGGACTCCAATGGAAAATATTTTTAGTTTTTCACTCATTATCATATTTTATTTATAAAACTTGTGATGATAATATATGTTTTAGGTTAAAAAAATTTTGTGAGGTTAAAGATGAAATTATTTGTTTAGTAATTCAATTAAGATTTGGTTATTTTGTTCTTTATGGTTTAAATATTAGAGTGATTTTTATTATTTCATATTCACTTTTGTCTGTTAATTTTATATAATTTCAGTCATGCTTTCTTTTTATAATTCTGCACACAAATCTATCATATTATTTTATTATTAATCTTTTATTGCATTATAAGCGCACGAGCATAGTGTCGATTTTGGATTTCTAGTAATAATAATTATATTATTCTTCAAGTTAAATTTAAATCATTCAAATACATATTTTATCTCAAAATCAAACTTGAAATTGATAGGCTTAAACAACTAATGGATTTATCGAACATTCGCTACCTTTTTTTTATTATTGAATTCTCTACACAAAAATAATATCTTTTAAATTACTTTCTTTTAATCACAAAATTCACTTTTTATTTATTTTTGTTTTAACATATCTTTTGCTTTGTTCTGGTTTATCGTTCTTGATTAAGCTTTTAGCTACTTCCTTGTGGAATTGATTGCCTGAAACCGTGCTGCAACTGACCGCTTAGTAATGCACAATTTGGACGTAATCATTTATCACTTGCCATCTTTTCATCTTTATTGAGTATGATATCTATAATTTTTCTTATATTTTTATAAATAATAGGTCAAGGTTTTTTATTTTTTATTTATAGTATAATTTTAGTTTTTATCTCTTCATAGATAAAAAGTCAAAGTCTGCTAATCATATTTATTTTTGAAACTGATGTATAACTATCTTTCTTGTTTTATTTGAATCTCACTATTCTTGGGGAGGGTCATATTAGTCGTGGGTGTTTTGTTGTCGGAAAACTTAATTTTTCCACCATAATAACTAGCAACAATAGGACAACTTTTTTTCATTTTAAAATAATTTTATTTGTTTTAATTGTGACTTTGACTTATTTTACAATTTTTCATTAATGAGATGATTATTAGAATTAGAGTTTTTCCATTTTGTCAAGGATTTTTCTAGTTAAATTTTTAATTTTCTGTTTAGACTTATCACTGACAATGTTCTAGTTAAAATATTTCTTATACTTTTGGTTTTTATATTTTTATAGTTATCAAGCCAAGATTTTTATTTTTCATCAATAATATATTTTTAATTTTTATCTTTTCATAGATAAAGGGGTCAAAGTCTGCTAATCATATTTATTTTTTAAACTGATGTAGAACTATTTTTCTTATTTTATTTGAATTTCACTATTCTTGTTGAAGTTCATATTAGTCGTGGGTGTTTTGTTGTCGGATGATCTAATTTTTCCACCATAATAACTAACAACAACAAGACAACTTCCACTATCAATAATCATATTATATACTTTGTCTTTAATATGGCATCAATTATGAAAAATTTTCTCTCCTTGCACCTCATCGTCTTCATTTATTTGCACATTTAAGGCTCTCTTTGCTCTTGAAGTCAAGTTCAAGGCCGAAACATTCTTGTTCTAAATTGTCCTCTAATGATGCCATGAAATTGTTGTCCTCTTCTTCATCGGTTTCAATGTCATCATTGTCTTTCATCACCATCACTCTTTCGGTTGGACATTGATTTGTCATGTGACCTCTGCCTTTGACTTTTAAAAAATGTCACGATTCCAAATAGAAGTTCGGGTTTTACCTTGAGCACCATGAATCAGAGGAGACTATTTTGATTCGGTCTTAGTATTGATTGTGTACTTCTCCTATTGTCTATCATAGCTTGGCTCCCAAGAAGGTTGTCTCGGTTGTCAGCTTGATCAGATGTCACTCCTGTATTCTTTCGTGGAATTGTTGCTCCACTTTAATTGCCATGTGAACAATATCCTCCATCTCCACATAATGGGCAATTCTACCTCATTAGTAATTTCACAGTTTAAACAGCTAAAAAACCTAGTCATTGATGCCTCTCAATCTTCTCTACATTGGCTTGAATCATGGTCATCTCCATCTCTTGGTAGTAGTTTTCAACAATCTGAATGCCCTTTGTGAGACGTTGTAGCTTTTTGAACAAATCTCAATAGTATTGACTTGAAACAAATGGCTTCTGTATTCATTTTCAATTTCGTGCTCGAGGAATTCCTCAATATCTTTCTCTTCATTCCTTGGTTTAACTCTTCCTCTCTTATGCACGTTAGCATCCATTTGTGTTAGATTTTGATGAACATTCTCCACTCGATCCAACCTTTCATGAACTTGCTCTAATTTGATTCTCAACATTCGGTTCATCTCTTCCACCAAAGCCTCAATTTGTAGCCTTTGATTAGCCACTTCTTCAAATTTTTCGCGGTGTTTTTAGACATGATTCTTGCAAAAAAGAGAAAAGATAGAAAAAATGGCACAAATCTCTCGCTCAGGTGTGTTACTCAATACTATTCTTTCGCTCAAAATTATTGACTTTTACCCTCAAATAATCCTTCACAAAACTTGTCAAACAACTTAAATGGTATGAATTTCTTCAAGAATAAGAGAAACTCTTATCTTAATTCTACATGATTGGCTATAATACGATGTTGATGGAAATTGCATTGCTTATATTGAAGAAAGAACTTTGTTATAAGAAAATATAGTTGAACTCTTATGATTCTTATTGATGATGAGTATATGTTATTAATAAGAACTTTAAGAATTCTCATGAGTTACTCTTAATCTTGAGAGTCGGATTAACATCAAAGGTGGAGAAGGTATGTTATGACCAACAATGGGGACATGACTCGGTACTCTTTGCTCTACATTAAGCGAAGTGTTCCACACGGAATCAGTAGATGATTGCGATGACAATCAATGACATCAAAATGTGCACGAGCCTCTAACTAGGAACTCAAAAGTTATGCATTGTAAGCATGAAACCTCTGATCAAGCTGTCGGAAGCGAGCATCCATCTCCATCCTGAAGCTCGAAAAGCATATTATTAAGATATGTAGATTCTCTCCAATACTATATACTAGACCCTTCAAAAACTAACTCAGAATATTCTCCATGTGAGCATCTTGACCTTCACGATTCGTAAGAGACTTAGTGAAGGTGTCTACGAAGGAAGGTCCAATAGTAGTGTTGACGTTGATAACCCAATTCCTCTGAGCATAGGTGAAAACACTCGAACAAGTCAAAGAGTGTTTGTTATATGGATCCACTACTCGTAGAGGGCAACTGCACTAGAGACTGGAATCACAACACTATTTGACACAAAGATTTTGTTTAATAGAAGATTGTATGGAAGAGATTTCTTCGTCGACCCACAAAGGTCAGTCATGTGGTGCATGATGATGTATCCAAGATTCAAACCATAGACATGATTGATCAGAGATGTAGACAGGCTTTCGATGACGACAAAGTTTGTGAAACATTTGGTCTTGTCCTCTAATTTTTGCCCCCGATTGATTTTAAACCATGGATAATAATACCATTATATGCCTAGTTGGCCAACATAGTCTATATTTAACCAATAATTTTGATTTTTTAATACTTGAAATTAAATTTTGATGGGTATCTAAATGCTATCTTGGAGTAATTTTACTTTATCAAACGCTATTCGATCTATCTACTACGGTAATTTCTCAATTTTTACCAACTTTAACTACTCGATTAAAATTTTATCTATTTTCATTTCAGTAATTAAAAATAGGGTAGTTATCAGTAAAATCTCTAAACTATAGGGTTATCTGCAAACTCGCTTTTAAATTATTTTTGTTGACAAAATAAATATTAAACTATAATTTGTTAAGAAAACAAACTTTAAATTATTATTCGCTAACAGTTCAACCTTTTGTGGTGGCCTGCACTTGAAATAAGTGCAAAGCACGTTTAAAAACAGACGACCACTGCTTTGCACGATAGTTAAATGTAATTTCTTGCATTTGAAATGAGTTCAAAATACATTAAGAAACGAACAACCTCTGTTTTGCGTAATTGGTTGTGCGGTCGCTCGTAATTAAAATATTGTCACCCACACTTGAAACTGAAGTAATATAAAATGGAGAACAGACGACCTCAGCTTCATGCAATCGCCCGCAATTAAAATATAAACACATGCATCTGTGTTTAACGGCGGAAAGGTTGACTTGTTAACATATGATAGTTCAAAATTTATTTAATCAACGAATATACTTTAATGTTCGATAACTTAACGTTTTGTTTTGTTTTTCCTTTAAAAAATAAGAGTCAAGTTGTGTTTAATGCAAAAAAGTTTCCGTTTTTTAAAAAATTACAATAATTTTGACAAGTTAAAAAAGTAACTTTTGAGATCCGCTGCTTCCCTACATTGAATCACCTGCTCTCTCCCACAACTCTTTTATTTCCCTCAATAAATTCCAATGTATTTTCTATAATTTAATAGTTAAATATTATAATTTGTTAACTAATAAAATTGATAAATCAATTAATTTACCAAACAATGTTGTTTTTCTTCTCATTTGATTATTTTTAAAGTGCAATTAACAATAATTATTAATGAAGATTTGACAATGCCACATTGACCCTAAATAATCCCAAGTTAGTCCTTCTAATTTGGTTTTTTTTGGGTCCAAGCATTTGGGTTTGGTCCACTTGCTTACCATGAACTTCTTCCCCACCTCGTCGTCTACACGCTGTCGATCTCTTCCCGTTTTCCAGTTCCATTTCCGCTAGAGGGGCAATGGAGGTTAATGCATCTCCGTTCAAGGTTAGTCGTTTCACGCAGAAACTGATGTTATCATCTTCATTACATGACGTTTGTCAATGTTTAGGGCGAGTGATTTTCGTTGTAGGGAAATCTTGGAACGAGTTGTTATATCACCAAATAGAAAATGGAAATTTTCTAATTTTGACAATCAGTTGGCTTTGATTGCTTTTTTTTTTTCTGTTCGTCGACTGTACTGAACAGTCCCTCTCATGCATTCGTCATTTAGATTGGTAAATTTGTGAATGGAACTTCTTTATAGTTGTTGTAATGTGAGTCTTCTAAACGAAGAGTATGGTAATTTTTTCCAGCATCTCAAATTCGTGCATGGGAATTGAATTTGACAGCGAATTTTGATTCAGATGCATGCTGTTGGGAAGTATGTGCGTATTTAAGGTTAAATTCTAACGTTAACCCTTGTGCAGATAATTTTGGGTTCTTCTTCAATAGCACGTAGAAAAATATTAGCTGAGATGGGATATGAGTTCAGTATTATGGTATTTTTCTGGTATGTTTTACTTTAAAAGGTCATGTATATTTGCAAAAATTTACTATTTTTAGTTCGTAAGACTGCAGATATTGATGAGAAAAGCATCCGAAAGGAAAATCCAGAAGAGCTGGTGTTGGCTCTTGCGGAAGCAAAGGTAGGATATTTGACTTGGGTCATTTAAGCAGAGAAGATAAACAGTCTCACATACTTAGTTTAGGGTACTGTGCCAATATCATCTTGAAGTTACTTTAAACACAAGACTATGTTCTCTTGTTTTGCCTATTAGGAAAGATGGCTTTGAAAAGGTTGTTTGATTTGTGGAATAATGCGGAAATGGAATAGATGGATGTAGGTTTCTCATGAAGTTAATTTATTACTTTTGAGATTTTGGGTGTTTAATTCATGTAAAATTTTGGATTGTAGTTCTTTGTATTTTCCCTCAAAAATCGCATGATTCCTTGCTCGGTACCTCATTATTCTGTTTGTGCCATAAAAATTGTAGATTGAAGTTGTTTTTATCTCCATTTTACATCAAAAGAGAGTGTGGTTTGCATCTCAGGCTGATGCTATCTTGTCAAAATTGCAATCAATCAATAGTATGGAAAGGGTAGCTGAAACAACAATTTTGATTGCTGCTGATACAGTATGTCATACTTTCTTTGGTTTGGATTTGTAATAGTGATCCCAAAATGAACTGAAGCACTTTATGTCTGTCATCAAGTAGAGCCATTTAGGAACTGAGGATACTAAGGAATTTTTTATCTTTTAATTGAAGTAATGAGAACATGCATCGTTAGTTTCGATGTTGGACATAGTTGCTTTCCTTTCAATGTCAATCTGTTGCCATAACATTGATGTTGATTTCAGGCTCATTTATGTTGTGTCTATTCTGCAAATCCATTCCAAATCATGCCTTTTGAAACACGGTTTCTTCATAAATGTTGCTATTTAATTACAAATTACTAGCTGATGGGAACTACTTCTCAGGCGGACGCTATCATTCAAAGGATTTATATCGATGACCTTGTAAAAGAATCAGAGCCAACATTACTGATAACTTCTGACCAAGTATAAATCAAATCTTTGTTGTTATTTTGTTAAATGTAATCTTACTTTGACGACAGTAATATTTATTTCCAACTCTGTGAAAAGGAGGCGGCATTGTTTCTTGTTTTTGTACTAATAGAATTGTTATTTCTCCTCTGTTTGGAATGCATTTCCTCTGCCCTGATGAATGATTTGAACAACGGGATTACATGTTCTCACGCCCCCTCTTTCCAAAATCTTGTTGGTCCTAGATGAAATAGTTTAATAGTTTTTGTCCTCATGGACTCGTCAAAATCCCAGGGAAATTTGATTTAGAGTTTTATTTTCTGCAACTCTTCTCTATCTTTTATCTATAGTATCCTCAGAACTTTACTGGTCTTCTGGTGATAAGACATGAAATGCAAAGTTGTTTTTTTTTATATATAATAATGATCGTTTCTTTTCTTGCTTCAATCTTCCTTCTCCCTAATACTATTAAATGATTTGGAGGTGGTGGTTCATGAAGGTGTCATTAGAGAAAAGCCATCCAGCAAGGAGGAAGCAAGACAGTTCTTGAAAGGTTTTTACTTTTATTTGTATTGGTTAACTATGTGTTTTTTTGTGGTTTTACATTGTTTTATTCTGTTTATATGACGTTTATTGCAGACTATTCGGGTGGGCATGCCGCAACTATAGGATCTGTGTTCGTCACAAACCTTAAGACAGGTTTCAGGAAAGGAGAATTTGACCGCGCTGAGGTATTACAATTTTAACACTTAGAAATACAATACAAGCACGTAGCCTTTTGCAATCTGTTATGAGTAGTTTTGTAGAACTGCTAAGTATTTGGCCCTAGCAAAGTTAATCTGCAGATTATTACTCTAATTAGTCATTGTTGACCATCATACTGATGAAAGCGTTTTTTATAATGCCTTGCAGATCTATTTCCATGAAATTCCAGATGATGTAATCGAGAAACTGGTAAAATGCTGTTCTCTTGGGTAATTGACGTTTAATTTGACAAGGAATGACATTACTTCTTTTTTGGTAAATTTCCATTAGGTCGATGAGGGGATTGTACTCAGTGTAGCTGGGGGACTGATAATAGAACACCCTCTAGTTCTACCTTGCATTAAAAAAGTGGTAGGCTTGTTTTGTCATGCTACCTTCAAACGTCTAAAAACTTTGATCGACTTATGTGCTGTTTTGGAATATTTTCTGCGCATGAGGCGAATATTGAACATCATTTTTGGCAGGAAGGGACGACGGATAGCGTGATGGGATTACCCAAATCTCTGACCGAGAAACTTTTGAGGGAGGCCCTTTAATTTTGATGCTCTTTTTCACTTTTGTTCATGTCTTGTTTCTCCAGGCCATGCATTTGCTTGTTCTGCTCCTGTGTTTTTGTGCAAGAATGTTTGATAGATTCTAACCCACTGGGGAAACATTATTGGTTCATGACTAAACTTTATCCAAACAAACTCTCGTTAATTTTGTACGTCTTATTTACAAGAATGAAAGCAATCATTAGTTTTCCTCATTTGTTCAATATTTGGATTTACATTTGAATTGCCTAATGAGGGACGACATGCATACCTCCAAAACTCGGATTGAGAATTACGATCTTCTAGTTATGTTCGACTAAAGAACTTGCCTTACTTTACTTACCAGAGAAAACTGTTAAGTATTTCCTTGATCGGGTTAGGTTTTCTCTCTTGACAAACTTTTTAAGAGTAAATTACAATTTATCGGAAGTTTGGGATAATTTTCAATTGCCACTCTAAACTTTTTTTAAACACTTTAGTCTCGATCCTGTGATAATGAGCAAATCGAACTCTAGTGATATAAAGTTTGTCGTAATCGGCTTGCATGCAAGCGTTCGATGAGAGAGAGTGACAGTTGGATTATTAGAGCTTCTTTGTTTTTTTGTTGCCGCATTTTCGAAGTGTTCGAAATTGAACAATAAATGTAAAAAAAATACGAAATTTGGTACATCAAGATTTATGTGAAAAAATTAGTTTAAAAAAAAACTATGAAATAAGAAAAATATTTTATTATGAAATTCGAAATCTAAACGCGAGTTTTGTAATTTAAACTTATATTAATTTATAGAAAAATTCAAAAAGTTCAATGATAAATAATGTGTGATTGTCGACTAAATTCAAAAGAATTTGGGTCACTAAACTCTAATTAATCTCTAATTTAAGACGAATATGTAAATAAGATCCATAACGCGGGTGGTTTGTTGTCAAACCTAAAAAGAAAAATATTTCTCTTCCACAACTTCTGAAGACGATCTAAAACACGCTCTCATTGGTCCGACCTAAAATAAAATTTAGATCATTAGACCGTAAAATTTTTTATGAAAAAACTTAACGATTGATGATAACCAAGTTTAATAAACACTTAAACTCAGACGACGATATCTTCTCGGAAATCCCACAAAGAATTCATCTAATTTTCGTAAAAACATTGCCCATAAACAAATCCGAATAATAAAAAATAAAATAAAAATAATCTCCCTAAATTTTTAGCTTTCAACCAGATGTGTTATCCAAAATCACATACTTCAATAAAATTATATATTTATTTGATAACATATTAACCCAAAATATGAAATCTAATCACTCAATTACAATCGCACGTACAAATTTCAAAGATAATTTGAATTTTAACGAAAAAATAATCCTAAGATTCAGATATCTTTGTGATTACAAATATATCCAAATTATCAAATCAAATCACCAAAACAACAACACATGTCTCAAAATTCAAATTTCATAAAATAATCTCAAAGACTGATCGTAAATTTATCTTAAATTATCAAATTTAATCTATTTTAATAAATTCACATATCTCCAAAAAATTTTCAAATAAATAACATTTAGATTTTCTACCAAAAAAATAGTTTTAAGATAAACATTAAATGTTATCATTAGAATTTGGACCAATTGTTATCGCCAAACTCACGTATCAATTGTTGAAAATTAAATAATAAACCAAAAAAATACGAAATTTGGACCACTCGAATTTACGTAAAAAAAAAAACTCTTTCGAGACTATCGATGTTACAAAGAGAAAGACGTATCAAAATCCACGAGAGTGTTTTGGTCGAAATCACAAGTCTTTCTTTCAATGAAAAATGCAAGAAGTTTCTCATGAAATATAGATTATAGAACTCTTACATGGTAAATGATTTTATTATCATTACAAATAAGCAAATGGTTATCTCATCCTACAACACTAAACTAGACCTGATGCATTTTATCTCGTATACTAACTCCGGCGTTAGGGTTAGGGTTAGGGTTAGGGTTAGGGTTAGGGTTAGGGTTGGTCGTCCTTGCAAATTATGGTTATATTGCCCAACTTAACCTAAGCACTCGGTGAGGCGTTCAACCCTAATCTGCGTATGATTGACTTTCATCAAATGGCTGGTCAGTTACCCAAGTCTGAACTTCCCTATCCTAGTTATACCCAACTTAGATATGGGCATTGTCCACGTGGACTTAATCAACGGATACTTAACCGTCAAAAGCTGATGCAAAGATTGTAGATAAAATCCACCGATGCTTCTCTTCAATGGCGGCCGCTTTCCCCTCGATTTTCCCATCCTTTCATTCCCCCATTTCTAACGATCATTCGTAGAGTCTCTCGCCCTTTCCATCTTTTCTACGACATTTATCTTTAATTCCCGCTTTCTTCTTGATCTGCGACCTTCCTTCTCCAGTGCCGGCCGCCATGGACCGCGGCTCCTCCACCCATGTCGCCGTCAACGGGTCCGTTCCCGTCGATCAACCTCGAAGGCTTCCTGATTATCAGCAGAGTGTTAATCTCAGCTACGTCAAATTAGGGTATCATTACGTGATCTCCAATCTTTTAAAGCTTTGCCTTTTACCGATGATTGCTGCGACTTTAATGGCGGTTTCCCGGACGGACCTCGATGACCTTCGCCGTCTATGGGTTCATCTCCAGTTTAATCTCCAATCAATAATCATTTTCTTCGTTGCGTTCGTTTTCGCGTTGACGGTCTACATCGTGACTCGTGCTCGTCCGGTTTATCTCGTCGATTATTCGTGTTATCTTCCGCCGGAGCACTTGCAAGTTACGTATCGCCGGTTCATGGACCACTCACGGCTCACCGGCGACTTCGACGAATCGGCGCTCGAGTTTCAGCGCAAGATTCTTGAGCGATCCGGTTTGGGCGAGGAGACCTATGCGCCGGAGGCGATGCATTGTATTCCTCCACGGCCGTCGATGGCAACAGCGAGAGAAGAGGCAGAACAGGTGGTGTTTGGGGCTATGGATAACTTATTCTCGAATACGAAAATCAAACCCAAGGACATCGGTGTCCTCGTCGTGAATTGCAGTTTGTTCAATCCAACACCTTCACTCTCGGCCATGATCGTGAACAAATACAAACTAAGAGGAAACATCAGAAGCTTCAATCTGGGCGGAATGGGCTGTAGCGCCGGAGTAATATCAATCGACCTCGCAAAAGACTTGTTACAACTCCATGGAAATACTTACGCCATTGTCGTAAGCACTGAAAACATCACTCAGAACTGGTATTTCGGAAACAACAAATCAATGCTCATACCCAATTGCTTGTTCAGAGTAGGGGGAGCAGCCGTTTTACTATCCAACAAAAAATCAGACAAATCTCGAGCAAAATACAAGCTTGTTCATGTCGTCAGAACCCACAGAGGGTCTGAAGATAAAGCATTTTCCTGCGTTTATCAGGAAGAAGACAGCGCTGGAAAAGTCGGCGTCTCCCTTTCGAAAGACCTAATGGCCATAGCCGGAGGAGCTTTGAAAGCCAACATAACCACGCTGGGCCCTCTGGTTCTTCCCCTCAGTGAGCAGCTCCTGTTTTTCACTACCCTTTTGATCAAAAAACTCTTCAGGGCAAAAATGAAGGCTTACATACCAGATTTCAAGTTGGCATTCGATCATTTCTGCATTCATGCAGGAGGGAGGGCAGTGATCGACGAGCTGGAGACGAATCTGGAGCTTCTTCCAGAACACGTGGAAGCTTCTAGAATGACACTCCATAGATTTGGGAACACTTCTTCGAGCTCGATCTGGTATGAATTGGGGTACACAGAGGCTAAACGGCGGGTGAAGAGAGGGCATCGCGTGTGGCAGATTGCGTTCGGGAGTGGGTTTAAATGCAACAGCGCCGTGTGGGAGGCGCTCAGGAATGTGCAGCCTTCGCCTAATGGGGCCTGGCAGGATTGTATTCATAACTATCCAGTTAAATTAGTTGCTTAGATCATAACCCTGTAATACACAGAGCTCTTCTTCGTGGGGTTTGGGTACAATTTTTATTCTGCGAATAAAACAATCAAACTTAACTCTTTGCTTTGACATTTTATATAACTTTACTTAACCTCCCCATTGATCCACCATTTGAGTGTTTGTATAATAAATGGAATGATCAAAGTTGTTGGTTTTATCGACTCTGGAATTCCGAGGTTGCGCATCTCGAAATTCTTAAAGGTAACAATTTTTTCATGGGTTGTCCGAATTTTTTAAGATGGCTGGTAATTGGTCGGGAAAATCAGACAACTTTTTAAGGGTAAAAAACCAATCCTAAAAATTGTCTTCTTCTCCACTCAAAATCCTTAACGACAATAAGAACAGGGAGGACTCTGATTCAGAGAAATTATTAATAAGCCAATGTGATTCTTTTGAAAGTTGCCAAAGTGCAGAATAATGAATTAAATAAAACAATAAAACTTGACCAAAACAGAGTAAAGAAGCCATGCTTTACAGGTCAATTGAAGCCTAGTTTCAGAAGATCCCTGCATTCTTCAATTTTTTTCTGTCAATCACTGCTGAAGTCGCAGCATCTTACTCTTCCCGAACGGAGGCAAAAGGACATGTGGGAGCGGCAGAAATAGAAGAAGAAACAAATGCTCATCTGAAGGAAAACTGGATCTCTTCCAAAGTTCTTCCTTTTGTCTCAGGAACAAAAATGACAACAAATGCAACTGTGATGGCTGCCACAATCATGTAAAGAGTGAAGGTTCCTGTTGAGTTTAGTGATAAACCCACATCAGCTTAGAACTATGCCTTGAATCATTAAATTCATCAATTCAGAAACAACGCAATTACACGGCTTTTATCCGATTTTCCTTCTTGTTTTTTCTTCTTATAAGCAAAAGAAAAAACAGAGAGACATTAAACGTAGACAGAAAGATGAAGTCAAACAGGATGATGAAGGGAGAGAAATTCAGAATTAAAAAGAAGAGATTGTGCAGACACTTAGAACAAAACAAGGGAAACAAAGAAAGTTAGAATGAGAAAACAAGATGATTAAGAGAAACACAAACCTGCAGTACTCCAACTCAGAAGAATGTTTGCAGTCATTGTGATAACCCAAGCAAAGAACCAATTGCACAGTGTGGCTATGCTTCCAGCAAGACCCTTTATATTGATTGGAAGAATCTGCATCACAAAATTTCAACATCATATGCAACGTAGTAAGCTAGTTATTATATATATCATGAGCAATAGGAAAATAGATTGAGAAATTTATCTTTATTGAAGAAAAGATATTTCTACTTTGCAATTGTCTAATTCATCGATCTCAAAAATTTCTACAATAAAATGAGGTAGGTTGCTAGTTTAATACCTTATGCCTGATTCTATTATTTACTCAAAATATTTATTCGAATTTGGGAAGAATACTCCAAAATTAATGGAAGGAATAAGTCAAAACTTTAATGCTTTACTTACTAATGAAATCATTACGACCCATTTTATTGTAACATTCTCAATTTTTCTAATACAAAATTGTCCACTTTATATCGAAACGCGCACAATTTTGTTATTAGAATTAGCTTAAAACAAATTGTATCATGCATTTTATACTATTTCAATCAATGTGCGATTGCACACTTACTAGTATGAACTGTACACTCACAATGGACCCTCATTACCTTCAAGTAGCAGACTGCCACATTTATAAACCTAAACAACATTCTATCAAGTAATAATGATAAATCAATAAAAGCTTGAAATCATCCATTTTAATAACACTACCATGTTTTTTCATTGGCAAAAATTTTTACTTGAAGGTTTGCAAAAACAACACAACAGTCTATCGACGTTCTTTCGAACATTACTTGGTAACGGTTATACGAAAAATACATACCTCAGACATTATAACCCATGGAATTGCTCCAATTCCCAAAGAGAAAGTAGCAACCATAGCCTGATTAAACGAGTCTATCAAACTGACTTGAAATTTAAGACACATAAAATCAGTATAATTTTATGAAATAAAAACACACCACAACTCCGACAACCGCCAAAATTTCCAAAACGCTATAAAGAGTGGTACCACTGGATACAACATCCTGAAATAGAATTATAAGGAGGAAAACTTGAAAAAAATTAAAAGGCACGAAAAAAACATTTGCCCGAAAATCTATTGATTTGGTTGAAAGAAAGCGACTAATTTATTTAACCTTTAAGAAGAACGAGATAGCAACAATCAGGAGGCTAATCGTCATTCCAGCGGAAGAGATCTGCAATAAAGATCAACGATCTTACTTTAGCTCTCCAAATATACCAATAGAAACGAACAAAAAAAAAAACTCACAATAAGTAGCAGCCTACGACCTGCTTTATCAACCAACCATGTTGTAAC
Source organism: Begonia peltatifolia (assembly GCA_022433055.1). Classification (NCBI taxonomy): domain Eukaryota; kingdom Viridiplantae; phylum Streptophyta; class Magnoliopsida; order Cucurbitales; family Begoniaceae; genus Begonia; species Begonia peltatifolia. The sequence goes on along the minus strand of CM039521.1, from coordinate 1,725,762 downwards.
ACCAGTGGCAGCAACCTAAAATAAATCCGAGTGTTAATCGAGCAAGTAAGCAGAGAATATGGAAGGATAGCAGCCATGTTAGAAGTTCCTAAATTTCCAACAATTACAATCAACATAGAAATAGTACCTGAACAGCACCAAGGCCGAATGTCGCTGCATTTGTCGATGTGACCCCTGTCAAAAAATTAAGGCAGCTAATAAGAACCATTGACATCGAAATACCATTCTTAAATGTCAATTTATTTATCTAGCTCAATATTTTACAGAATAAACTGAAAAAATTAGCAAAACGAACGAAGCCAGTGATCAAAACAACTTGCAGGCCATCTTTCAGTTCTCTTTGATTCTGAATTTGAGCAATATCTCATATACGGAGAAAAAAAAATGCTTTTTTGGCTCAGCCATAACCAGTTCTTGGAGAAATATTTCTTTCTATGACGAGATATCAGTCTTTGCTTACCAGCAGAAGCAAAAATGTTACTTGAATAGTATAAAACACCATTTATTCCACTAAGCTGCTGCAGACATAGTAGTCCAATACCAATCTACAGAATATGAGTAAGAACACAATTAGACAACTACAAATTAAGGCACTGAAGAAAAATGAAGAGCAGAAGCTGTAACTAAATAGTTAATACTATTAATACAAGAAAATTGAAAAGTTACAACCATTAAAGGGAGCCAGTATCTTCTCTGCTTGAGTTGAGCAACCCGAATAGTAGTTCTTCTGCTTGTTGATGCTAACGACCTCTGCAGAATACAGAGCATTAGAACCAAAGTGGGACAAAGACTATAAGAGAACGGTATGATGACTTAAGCTCACGGCCCAACAGAAGCAAACAAGGTAATCCAGCATATATTACCTTTATTTCATTCACTTCCATAGAAATGTCTGTATCAAACCCCCTAAGAACTTGAAGGGATGTTTCAAATTCTTCTGTCATCCCCATTTTCGCCTGCATCAAGAAATCAAACTCGTAACTAAATCATCACATCATGAAACAAATTCATTCTGCAAGGATGCTTACCAGCCACCGAGGAGACTCTGGGATGAAAAACAGCCCAGGGATCAGTATTGTACATGGCAAAATCCCTGCAAATGTATGATATTTCCAATTAGTTCAGGTTTCACAGATACTTTCACTACCCAGAACGGTACAGAAATGATTAGTTCACAACCTAAGATGGCCACCAGTACACTTCAAGACATATTTTTAAGCAAAAGAAAAAGAGAGAGAACAAGATAATAGTTGCAACTTTCATGAACATTACCCAAAACTGCAAGTATTCTCCATGGAACAAAAATGCCGAGCAGGTAAGCAATCATGATGCCAATTGTAACAGACAGCTACACAGAGAAAAACAAGTCAATAATCTGATACGTGAAAGTGGCTATACTGAGAGCAATTAAGAGTGTCAGCCCTAAACAAAACCAACCTGATTCACTGAGCCAAGACTGCCTCTCAAATTTTGTGGGGCTATCTCCGCAATATAAACAGGCACCTTCGACAGACACAAAATCGACTAAATCAGTCCAGCTCCTATAGAAAATCTGTAACCAATGAACCGAAGATCAAAGTAATACCGTATAAGAAATGATTCCCACACCAAATCCTTCTAGCACTCTTCCCATGTAAAGGAAAGAAGAATCCTATATAAAGCTTACAAATCAGCGAAAATATGATACAAAAGAGTGTTTCTATGTGTGAAGTTATGATAGAAATGATTAACAACAGGCAAAGCTCACTTTGGCAAATGAAATGGCAAGCCAACCAATGATGTTAGGAATGGCCGCGATCATCAGTGACTGCAAAAGATGACCAAATCGTTCAATTCAACAGAAAATAAACTGTTAATGAAATAATTCATGAACCATTGTCTACCCCTTTTCTCCCAATATACTCAGCTATTTGACCGCTTGCAATTGCGCCAACCATGGCGCCTACATTGGATAGAGAGCCGAATATAGAATACTGATCCAAAAATTAGATTAATCCAATCAAATTCAAATCCGAAAAAGAAACTACGAATGGAAATGCGATTGAAGTTCTAACCTCCGAGACTGTAAGTCCAAGATCCTTGGTGATTGCCGACTGAGTAGGAGATGAATAACCAGCCTACGAAATACAAAAAAAAAAAATGTAGCCACAATCAGAGAAATTTTTCAAGTCCAATCAAAATCAACTTAGTCAAATCCACGAGAACCGGAATAACTTAGGTAAGGAAAGAGAAATGCATTGAGATTATTACGGTGAATCCGAACTGGATAGGACCCAAAGCGACGATCATAACGCAGGCGACGACAGAAATGGCGCTTTCCCGAATAGCCTGGGACGAGCCCATCATACTGGATTGCCTAGAACCCATTCGATACCAGCTTCCGGTATGCAAAAAAGGCTTCCTGAGATCTCTCCCGTCATCGCTCTCCTCTCTGAAGCTCATCTCTCCCGCTGTGTATCACACAAGAGACGGAGAGAAAGAGACGGACGAGGCGAATCAATCAAAAAGCCTGGCTCACCACCCGTTTGACAAAATGCCAGCCAGAGAGAACCCACAAATCACAAATCCTCGTCCCCCAGAATCGAAAAGGCCAGCAGAAAACATAGAGGAAAAAATAGCAAGCTCCTCCACTTTCTTCGTCTTCGTTTTAAACCCATGAAATTAGAAAGGAGAGAGAAAGAGACCCCAACCGAAGGTTAGAGAGAGAACGAAAGAGAGAGAAATCTAGAGGAAGGAGACGTGGGGAGTTGTCTTTGGTGTACCATTATTACAATAAGGTTGTTTTAGGCCAACGAAGACGTCATGTGCATGTGCATCACTTTCTGTTCCATGATTCATCCCTCCATCTAGAGGTGTTTAACCACGGAATGCTTGGCTCGTTACTAGCGAGCCGATACTTAGCTCAATCTCAGGAGATGGGTCGAGTCAAACTCAAGCGTTAGATCCGCGAGCCCACCAAAAATCAAATCAAGAATCCTCAAACGTTGGTCGTCTCGTTGGTTTGGCAGGCCAGGCTCGCTAGTAAGGCTTGCGAGCCAGCCTGCTTGCCCTAATATTTGTTCGGCCATGCAAGAAAGTAGTAACGAAATCTCCAAAAACTCTAACATTTGATGGAGGAAAACGATTAGAAAATTGATTTCCCGTCTAAAATTTCTTCCCCTAGATGATAGAGTATCATGAGAGGAATGGTTTGAGGCTCGTTTCATTAAAAACAAAGTTCGTTCGGTCGACGACCCCCCTCCTTTCTCTCGATTCTTTTTTCTTTCTTTTTTTTTTTTTTTTTTTTGCTCTTTGCAGCACCCAATAAAAAAGAAAAAAAAATAGTCAATTTTTTTTTATTGATTAAATTTTTATTATTTTATTAAATAATATATATATATACTCTCAAATTCATCGGGCAACACTTAAATGATCGTCTCGTTAAGTCTCGTTAAGACTTGTTGATTGATCCAGTTCATGTTTATTTATTTAACTCATGACTCAGCAAGTTTTTGTCAGCTCTACACCCATCATTTGCCACGTTACCAGCAACAACAAATTTTTTACTTCATTTATTAGGCCAATCATTAAAGTACATGTGTCTTTTGCCAGCCTTATACAATCATCATGCTGATTGTCCAATTAGGCAGTCCTTTTTCCGCCCCTTAAGATTCTATCATTTAAAAAATTCAATAAACAAAAATATCTTCCTCAACATTATTGCTAGGGTGAATTGGTAATAGTTTAATTTGGTATAAAGATTAATATAGACATCGAATTATGGGTCCATACAACCAATACTTTATAGTAATTTTTATTCATTGAACATGGAAGTTTGAGGGGTTAGCAATCAACACCACTTTCTCTATTTTCTTGATTTGGTTCCTTGATTACATACATATTACCTTTTATCTACGAAAATATTTAATTTATTTTCTTAAAAAATCAACGTCACTAATTCATAACTTAAACAAAGGTTTACGAAAATTAAGAATAAAGGCGATTTCATAGATTCATGTATGTTTCACAATTATTTTCTAATTTTTTCATAATGCATAAGTTTTGAATTTATGAACTTCTGTTTCCAGAATTAATTTCAACAAATGATATCAGAGCATATTCAAGCTTAATTGTTAGAAATAAAGCTAAAAATTTAATTTTTTGGATTTATGAAATTTAAAATTTTAATTTTTTGGGACTCTAGATTTTGATATCAAGTTTGAATTTCTTTTAGGATAAAGAATTTTAACTTTTTCTACTATAAATCTATATGTTTAAAATTGAATTAATTTTAGATTTTGTTTAAATTAAAAATTTATGCTTTTAAGCTATCAAAAATTTCGATGTTAGTATTTTGATTTAAATTTGGAGGATGGATTTTCTTATATTTTGGATTTGATATTTAGAACTAAAAGTTTTAATATCTACCATAAATATGCACATATGAAATTGGAAGTTCTGTTTGATAATTAGATTTCATATTGGGATTTGGATTCTTTAAGGTTAAATAATTTCAATTTTTACGATTGATTTGTATGTAAAATTGAAAGTAGCTCGGATTCACATTTTGTTACAATCTATGAGATTTTTGTATAAATGTTTTAAGTTTGTTGAGATTCTTGTCGCTAATATTAAATTTATTGAATTCTTAGTCAAAAATATTTTGTTCGTTGCATTCAATTAAAGTTATGAACTTCGCAATAAATATGCATGCACGGATAAATTTTTTTGTTGGTTCATTAAATTTTGGAAATAACATGCATTTGAAAATCCTATTTTGAAATGTAAAATTTTGACTTTTAATTTTAATCGTCATAAAAAATTTTGTTTGAAAGATTTCATAGCAACGCTGCAATATCAGAAATTTAACACCTAAGCGATAAAGGTTTTAACTTCGATGCATTATAGAGTTGGCTTTGTAGTGCCGACCCTCAAGTTTAAAAAAAAAAAACTTGTAATATTTAAGTTTATATTTTGATATTTTGAGATATGATATTCTGATTTAATTCTTTTTAGGTCACGCCTATATAGATTAGTATCTCTTCGATTGATTAATTTAGAATATCAAGACGTGTGTGCGTGACTCATGCAAGTATTTAAACAGCTCAAAGAAAATTGATAATTGATTGAGCCATGTACAAAATTGTGGTAATAAATATGTGATAATTGTCGAGGTTGTCACGTGAAAAATAAATCAGTGCAAAGATAGATTTAATTTTTTTACATGAATTTGCTATGATTAATTAATTATTGTAGTAAGGGTACCATTTACAAAGTGATATTTTTGTCCAAAGACTAAATATAAATGTTGCCCTAGGTATCTTGTAATAAATTTGAATTAATTAATTAATTATGAGTTAATTAATTAATTAATTAATTCAAATAATGAGTTAACGTTCCATCATGAAATTAAAAGCATTTTATGAACAAAACAAAATGATTGAGAATATTATCTTTATATCTAATCTTCCTCACTGAAATATAAAGATATATGAAACATAAAGAAGCAACTTTCAGAAATGTCTCCCATTGATTTAAAATTAAAAGTACATAAGTTGGAGTTGTATAAAAGGATTCACTCGTGCATGTGGTTTTGATACCTTATTTTAATTTAGACAGCTTAAGGTTGATTACGACTATAATAAAAGAGAAATGAACTCTTATTGAGTTTATTTCTGGTTGTGTGCAAGAAGAAGAAAGACGAAAGTAAAATAAGACATAAAGTACTTATTTAGCAATGCTAAAAACAAAAGTAAAGAATGAGATAAAGATTTGGAAGGTGCGTATGCTCCACCACACAAAGAAATAGTAGACTAAGAATTTACTTATTAGTTTTGTAACTCAAGTGAACACATCAGGAAAGATATACTTTTCTTGTGATTTTGTTTTGAATGCGAATTCAACGTCTTTGTGATATAATCAATAATGAAGATGCTTGTGTGTAAGAAAATTCTTGATATGACAAACAATGAGGTTTGTGTCAATTATATTTAGAAGAAATGACGATAATAAAGATATTAAATGCCAGAAGAGTTTAAGATGTTTTAGGACTGATATACATACGTTTGTTGAGCATTTATTTTGGTTTCTTGGAATTATCAACACTATTTTATCAAGTTCATGGACATTTATGTCATAATTATTGAGAAGTGTTAGATAGCATATTTGTTCAAAGGTTTTAAAAATAGAGGTTGAATATTATCTTGACTAAAGGCTAAAAAATTTAAGTATAGTAGTAAATACTATAGTAAATGTGATGCATTAGGAGAACAATGTTCAAGTTCATTTGTTTAAATAACCAGAGAAATGTGATATAGCTTTTCATTACACTGTGTCAGGAGACCTACTGATATGTCAAAAGACCTGCAAATTCAAGTTTATGCAATGAAAATAAAAGATAGTCGATGTTATCGGCTAAATCCGATAACATTCCAAAGCAACCACTAAATCTTCAAGAATTGAACCTCAAATAATTAAGCACTTCAAATATGAAATGTTACCTTATGCGTGGAGATTATAACTTGAAAGTTTCGATTAAAAATAATGAAGCACAAAAAAGATATGCAAGGAGGTCCGAGAAGTAACTTTGAGCACTTTCGAGTGATGTAATTTTCCAATGAAAATAACAACACTTGGACTATGCCAACACATTTTCCACTATTTTCCAATCCTAGAGGGTTTGGAAGAAAAAAAAAGGAATGAGAGTTTACAAGCAACCAAATAATTGAAGCAATGGAGGCTACAACTCCAATCGGTCAAAACCTGTCGATGCTATCTTACCTTGAAAGTCGATGCTCTTGGTGCCTTAGGGAAAACGAGCCGGCATTTATTGATATGAAAAAACTAAATACAAAATTCAATAACCATAATTAAATATATCCTAAATGTGGTGTAGGGTTTAGGCATGCAAAGAAAAGAAATTTGATGAAGGGTGATCAAGGCCGTGCATTGGACGCTCCTCATTATCTTCCTTCGTTGAGATAATTTCCTTATAAAGCAAGTTATTTTGATTCCATGAGGGGAATAGAGCTGAAAAGAATTCAAATTATCAAAGGCTTAGTGCGCTCATTCCACTAATGGATCGAGCCTTCAAGTGAGTGTGCTTCGGATAAGCGCAAGGCGTGTGAGTTTGAATTGGTGCACGCTCCTAATCTCCATGTGGGTCGATCTTCTCTTGGTTGTCTTCTAAGGCTTTGATGCTTAGTTCATGATGTTGAAAGGCTAGTAGATGTCGCAATCTTCTTCAAATGTTGGGTTTGGATGGACGCCTCTATCTTGTTAAGGGGTTGGGCTTCTCTAATGCACGCACGCCAAACTTCAAAAGAGTTTGGGTCTTACTTTTAAGTGTTAATCCTCTACCACCAACTATCCTATATTCCTATGTATGCACGTGTAATTTAAAGCTAATAAATATGCCAAAAAAGTTTAAAAAGAGAGAGAGTATTTGCCAAATTAAAATAAACAGAAATAAACAAAAAGTTACAAAGGATTGTCTCCAGAAAGACAAATTTCCTCTAAATAATTTCTGACTCTAGCGTCCCAAGTGAGCAAATGTGTAGGCTTGTCTTTATCTAGAGAGTCTGGATTCCATTCCAAGCCTTCGAAAAACTCTTCACCTGAAATAACAGAAAGTTTGTCAGTAAGAAATTTAGAAAGCGAGTGTTCTTTAGTTTGTGACCGGGTTAGAGACCTCGTAAGCACATTACCTACTAAAGACAGTGTATTTGGGAAAGATAAAACAATAAATATAGCTATGGTAAAAACACTAAAGGCTACAACTTACATACTAAAAATAGTAGAAACTAAAGTAGTAGCTAAGACCTTTTATGAATGTTAGACGAACTAAAATCTTAGTAAGAGATATTTCATTTTAGGAAAGTCTAGTTAAGGAATAGTCTTACAAGCTAAAAGTTAAGAAACTAGATTATAACGTGTTTAACTACTACTTAATTGAGTACTTCAAAAATATTAGAAAGATATGACTTTTATGATCCCACTTTAAGGTTATTCTTAGAAAAGAAATTTCCAATTCTTGAGGATAGAGTTTGAAGGGGAAGTAATGTCAATGATTTTATCTCTAGAGATAAATTTATTCTCTTCCTATAGTTGGAGACTGACAATCTTTAGTTTTACGTTATCCAAGTAACAAATACTAAAGAAAGACAATGTTCAATAACTTTTTGTTCAAGTTTAAGAGATTGTTTCTAAAGAGCATATTCAATACGCCATAAAATAGATATTGTTAAAGAAATCTATTAGAAAAAGAAGAAATTTGATTTTTGAGCTTTATATTGTTTTTTCTCCAAGAACATGACATTTAAACGGTGTAAGATACTTTTATCAATGCCCATCAAGACATATAGAGCTCTAATTCTCCGTGGTAAATTAATACCTTAAGAGAAGAGTTAAAAGATATGACTTTTGAAATCTCATCCTATTGCGTGAACGTCAAAAACTATAGATTGATGGATTTGACGTGCAATACTAAGAGAAATAAGTCATATCTTGTCACAAAAGATTTTACTCCAAAAGAAGATATTGACTTAAATAACACTTTCTCTTCGGTTTTATTAAAAAGTTCTTCTAGAATAATTATGTCATTTGTAGCTCATTTTGATTTCAATGATGAGATGATGAAACAATGTATACAGTACAACCTGAACTCGTTGTATAAGACAATTTAAATGAAATTAAAGAAATCTATTTACAAGCTTAAGCGGACCTCTAATAAAAGGCATTACAAGTTTCATCCAATCATCATTTTCTTTAATTTTAAGATGAATTTGGTTGATGATTGTGTATACTGTAAGTTCAATGGAGCAAGTTTATGTTTGGTTTTATGTGTCAATGAAATATATTTTCTAGTCACGAGATAATAATAGATACACTGGAGATTGTTCTCGAAGAATATGATAAGTATATATTTTACACACTTATTTGTACTCTTTTATACTTAAGTCGATAAGTTTTTCTCAAGTGTTTGAGAGAATTTGATGTTTTGGTGTAAATTTGCAGATTAAAAAAAACATATAACATGTTGGAGTTAAACAAAAAGAACTTGATGCTAAAAAAAATCAAAATCAAAGAATTCCCAAATTCACTGTCGATCGGTTGCCAAAAATGTGCCGATCGATTGGTTGAAAAAGATAAAAAATAGGTTTTGCAGATGAAGTGTCGATCGATCGCTCACATTCAGGCGATTGATCAGTTGAGGCAGGATGAAAACAGTGTCAGTGCCTATCGATCGACTATAAGATAATCGACCGATTAGCTATCCAGTTGAAAGAAGAAGGAAAAATAGAAGACTTGCCGATCGATTGGCGAAATGTGAGCGATCGATCAGCTGGCATGATCGAGATCAGTAGAGGTGCCGATCAATCGACTACATCTCAGCCAATCGATCGACTGTCAAGGATTAAAAGAAGATCTATTTTTAAGTTTTTAATCTCAATCGTTGATCAGACTAGATAGATGCCAACTCTAGTTCTGAATTAGGTTATAAAATCAGGGTTTGAGGCAGCTCGAGGCATTATCGTAGAGAGGGGGCTGAAAGCTAAAGACGGAAACCGAAACGAAGCAAGAGTTTTGGAAACTCGAATTCAGCACAGTTTTCTTCCTTCTCCTTCTCCTTTGAAACTATGAACTCTATTATTATCGTTGTTTTTCATTACCTTATCATGAACTAACTCTATTTTCTAAGGCTATGATATAGCCGAATTGAGAACTTTTAGTATTTTCTTTAATTTAAGTTATTAACTTTCTGTTTCGTTATTGTGTTGAATAATTTATTCTGCTTTTAATGCTTGCGATTGCCTGATCAACAATAGCATGGTTGTATGATTATTGTGAAACTGAAAGGAGATAAATAAACGTGCAATGAATAATTTACCATGAAAAGAATTTTAGACTAGAGATAACTAGGATGTTTATGTGGTGTTTTAATTTCTCGTTTTTAATGTATTTAATTAATTCTTAAGATTAGAAACAGAGAAATAATAATCCGTTAATTGAATAAGTTTGTCATTACTCGAGAGAAATTGATAAATACATTAGTTAAATTGTCATCAACACATAGGAATAGATATTAATGAATTGAATTACGAATACTAAATGCGATTAATTTAGGTGAAATTATAAATCTTAGAGTTTGCTCATATTAATTTCTACAAATTTATTTAATATTTCTGTTATTTAATTTAATTAATTTGCTGTATTGTTTTATTTTAAATCAAAAATTAGCAAAATATTGTTATTCAAATTAAATTAAAAGTAATTTTATTTAATAAATTGCAAAGATAGTTCTCGTGGAATTCGACTCGTATTAACGCATTTTATTACTTTTGCGACACGTTCACTTGCGTTAGTATTTTTCGTAATATTATACTTGAGTTATCATAAAACAGTTCTATCGAAACAGTAATCGAGAAATTTAGCATTAAAGATTTACCCATACTGCTAAATGCAAAAAATTTAATGAAGATTGATATCCCAAGAATTTAGTTTAACTAAAAAGATACAAAAGATTCCTTACGGATTACCTATAGGAAATCTAATTTATGCTCGGTCGTGCTTTCCATATTGTGTATGTAGATAACTTTTTAAGGCATAATTCGGAAACTTTAGACTAAATCATTGGATTATAGTCAAAAGAGCCTAACAGAGAGAAAAGGCTCTAACACTCACAAAAAATTGAATCTCCTATAGATCATTAGGTACTATAATTTTGATTTTGTTAGATGTCAAGATAGTTGAAAATTAACATGATAATATACCTATGCGATTGATGGTAAAAGTTGTTTTAAGAAAAGTGCTAAGTTAGTATTTTAGTTTCTACATAATCATAGTATAAATTATGAGACATCTAGTGATAAAATAGAGCTAAGAAATTTTGTCATTGGACTTTGAAATTTGGAAGGAATTGAAAGATCATTAAGGTTATTTTTCGACAATATGTCAATCTATATTTTGATATCAATAGGAACTCGACAAAGTCGATGGATATGGACATCAAGTTCTATGTTGTTATACAAAAAGTTCAAAGTCGTTATTTGTTTATTGAACATATCTATACAAACACAATAATTGAAGATCTGTTTACTAAGATTTTACCTCCCAAGTTCTTTCATGAGCACACTTCTCATATGGGTGTTATATAGTTGAGGATATAATGTTTTAGCGGGTTTGTATTTTATTTTGCATATTTGAATATCCGGATTATTATTATTGATCTCATAAAGATTTAGTTAAGAAAACATGTGTGCAATGATCACATCTCATGTAATCTCTTGCTACACGGTCAGGCTTGACATATGTCATCTAATTATACTGGTATACATGATTATATATTGGTTTAGTTACCCGTAAGTGTGATGAAAATTACTTTGATTTTATATTGAAATAATTGATAGATGAGATTGTTTAAAATTACTTTTGATAACGATAATAACTCATGTGCAAATAAAAATTTTGGTGAAAATGTAAGAATGAGACTACCAAAACCTAACGATGCTGGTTAGAGAAAAAATTAACACAGTATTTTTATAACTTAGTTATAAATAAGCACTATCTTTTTCTATTAATCATCACTTTATTTAAAGGGTTAAATGCATTTTAACTCTCAGAGTTTGATTAAAGTTGAAAAAAATTCTCATAGTACGTTTATTTTTAAAAAAATCTTAAATTATAAAAAACGAATAAAAAAATCTCTGGCGAGGTGTTCCCTCTATATTGAACTTTCGTTTTCAACTTTACACTAGAACGGAAGAACGGTCCCCCGTTCTAGCGGGGGTGTTCAGCCTCCATTTATTTTGCGTGATTTATAAATTAATTTAAAAAAAATATACCAAACGATATTCAATTTATTTAAAATTTTTATCACATAATGAAAAAATAATATGAAAAATTTCTTGATTTTCTAACCTTTTATTATTTATTGTAATTTTAATTAATTTTTTTATAAAATAATTATAATAAAATATTAAAAAATCACCAAACTTTTCCGATTAACGCGATATTTTTATAATTTAGTTATAAATAAGCACTACCTTTTTCTATTAGTCATCACATTATTTAAATAATCATTTGATCAATGACACTGTCAATAGAAATTAGTCAAACAAAAACAATACTTACATAAAACATTTGTTTTGATTTTCATGGTTTGGTAGTTGGTGATGGCGGTGCCACCTTTGTCTACCCTTGACACATGTCAGTGTCTAACTGATTACGCGAACAAGTTAGCCATCAATGTCCTCTTGTCCACCTACTTACGTGGGCACGTAAGCCATAACTATCAAATTGAAATTCAAATGTCCTTGAAAATGACAATATGTTCTTTTTTGTTTCCTTAAAAATTGATTTTCTCTTGAAAACTTTGTCTTTTATAAATAATATACACATGGAAATAGATTAAAAGAGTTTTCGAGTTCAATTTCAAATTTAAGAAAATCAAATGTAAAATTCAAAGTTGTTTGTTATAATTTTACGTGTTAGATAAATATTCAGATTTTTTTTCACTACTTTTGTAAAATTATTGTTAAAACCACGTTACAAAACAAAATAGGTCAAAACAAAAGAAAAGAAAATTAAGAATTCAAAACCGAGCAAAATTGAAAACTATAACGTCGCAGTAGTTTGGTTGTGACAACTCCGCCGACCCAGGTCAGTTTCAGAATCTGCGGTACTACTATCAACTCATGATCTTTTTTCTCATAAATAGAAGAATTTTCACCCTCCCAACGAGTCGAACTTTAGATTTCATGATAACATCCAAAGGTTATTATATGCTGGTACCACTTAAGCTAATCACATTAGTTCTTAACCATGTTTGATTTAGTCCGATGTGAAACTGAATCAAATCCATCCAAACGGGTGTCATCTTAAGTAATCAAATTATGAATTCAAAGGAAAAAAAAAAAAAAAGAAGTTTAATAGATTGGAATTTGGGTTTAAAATAATAATTGATTTAAAATAAGATGTTTCTTCTGGACGCTTCCCTCCAAGTCCTCGTCACCACAACACAGAACAGAAGAACACAGTGTTTAAATAGTGTGACATTGATTAATAAAATAATGTTACACATGCTTTTATCCTTTTCAATTATTTTATCACGTGCCATAATATTTTAATCCGTCACATCCAGCCAGATTAAATTAATATATAAAATGTCAAGAGTGGACGACATCGTGTCCACTTATACTATTATTAAAATAATTAATCATAAAAAATAAAAGTTGGGCCCAGTCTGATAAAATGGTTGTGGGCTCCACACGCCTTATTTTCTTCAAAGGTACTCCAACCTCGCTGAGAGTTTACAAGGTGTTCGACGGATTGCCGCACAGAGTCTTGGCAAACTCAATTCACCTTTTTTTCCTGCAGTGGTAATTCAGAAGGAGCAACAGGAACTCAAAACAAGTACTGATCTGAGCCCGATCTACAGGTCATTATGTTTTGTCAAAAACTCGTAAGCAAGCATAGCGTAAAATGCATACATAATATTTTATTCACGGTTTCCAATTCTAAGAAGGAGAAGTACACTTATTGGCTAGCTTAAGATGGAAGAGAGCATTGATGTCTCTGTCTTGCCCATCCATTTCTAACCCAAGAGGTCTTTCATGGCCAATCGATTAATCAAGTAAGCCGCCTGTTTATCCGAACGGGAGACCAGAATTATCAAAGAGGAAATCCTATCTGCTTTTGAAATCTCAGAAAGAGTGTGGAATTGTGGTTTTGGTTTAAAAATGGGATAATTCCGAAATATTCTTCAGTGAAAATACAAAGATGGGCTTCCGAGAATAAGATAGATGCAGGCCATAAAATGAGTGTCTTAACGTGGGTTGCCAGCGACAATGCTGGTTACTCTCTCTCTCTCATCAATGGCCGTAGCCCGCGAGCGAGCGGGGACTGTTAAATTTTTCTTCTTTTTTTTGGCAGGCCAGTCTGAAAGCCCACTCAGATGATTCAAAGTTAGGCGTACCAGAACTTAGACCGCAAAATTTGAACTAGATCATACCGGATCTAGACAAAAATTTGGTCCAAGGCTTGTCGGCCTTGTGCCGCAATTTAGGGGAGTAGACCGACTCCACCTGGTCTGTTGATCTCCTTGAGTTTGAATGCTACTAGAAAATAAAGAAAACAACGTTTAATTTCTCAAACTTAAAAAGATATGGACAAGTTACAAAGTTAAAACCCACGAGCAAAAAACAACCAATGATACTAAAAACCCCAAAATTCTACTCAATCTATGTATATTGGCCATTTAAGCTTTTGTTCGTCTTCCTCACTCGATCTAGTTCTTGGTGACATTCATAGGATAAAAACCAATATTTATGGTATATATACGATAAAATTTAAAAAGCGATAAAATGTTATGATTTCTATTCGAAGTTAAAGCTTTTCAAATAATATAAAGTCACAAACATAATTCATTTAATTTAGAAAGTATAGTCAAATTCCAACTATATTTGTAACAGTGTAAAATGAATATATTCTATATATTTGATTATATAAAATAGAATTATAAGAATTTTTACCATTCTTATAATTAAAATATAACAAACAATAGTAAAAGAAATAATAAAAAAAATATTTTATGTGAAAATTTAAATTAAAAAAAATCATGAGAACCTAATCGAGAAAGATATTACTATGAAATATAATATTTCTAATAATTAATTAGAAATCAAACCTTCTATAAAATGTTTATTAAGATAAATTCATTTATCTTAGAACTCAATGCATGCACAAAATCATATTACATATTTTTCACTCGCACTCTTTCTTTTCTTTCCCATCAAAACTTTCTTTAATTCCTCTTTCACGCACGTCAGAGTACTTCAATATCTCATTTTTTTCTTGGATGCATTTTGATTGATCTACATCAGCCTATTTATAAAGGACAAGGAGCATAAGATGACAAAAAATGAATCACTCTTATTTTCGAAAGTCAATGAAACATAGAAGATGCTAACTAATTCTTTTTTTTTTATTTTTAAACTTCATTTAGTGTGTTGACTTTGTCTTAAAAAGAGGACAACTATTAATTTATCTCTCACTTCTTACTTATGATGAAACCGGTTTAAATCCTCTGGTATTCTACAGAATTCATCTTTACTTCTTTTCAAAATCTTTGTCATCATATCTATACTGCTTTTACACGTGTGAATTTTCTCAAGATGTACTTATTTTGTATATAATAAATAATATGTTTTGATCCTAAAAGAAAACTTGAATTTAGGTTCAAATGAATAGCACTCTAACTACTACCATACAAAATACACTGGTCTTATTTGTGACCTAACTTTATTAAAATTATTGCACGCAAAAATTTTCTTTTTAGGTCTCTGTAGTTGCTATAAAATCAACTTCTATTGAAGACAATGCAAACTGATTTTTACCGCATAAATAACCATGACATAACTCTTCCTCAAAATGTAATCAAATATTTAGATATTTATTTTATGAAGTCTATATTTCCAATCATGTTGGCATTAATGTATTCTCCTAAGAAAGACAATTTACTTTCAAAGCACAAATTTGAAGTATCTCTATGATACTTATAAATCAACTTCACAACATTTTAATGTTCCTTGCTTCTATTTGATATAAATCTGATGGCTACTCTAAAAACACGTGAAATATCATACTCTCGTACAAACGACGATAGAGATCAAATTGTCAACCACTGAAGTATATGAAATTCTGTACATTGCTATATGTTTAATTGATTATAAATCTTTCATAGTAAAAGAATTATTATGTTATTTCTTTAACTTGACAATCTTTTCAGAATTGAATCTTACAATGAGCATATCATCTATATAAAATAAAAATAAAGTATTGTGAATATTCCTTATGTGAATCTTTTTACGAGTTCACAATAGTCTAAAATTTTGTTTAGTGTTATTGATTTACTAGAAATGAATCAAACTTCTTAGAATTATTAGAATTATTTGAAACTCTATCTCCTAAGTATAGTGGCAAGCCTAATCAATCTTTTGAAAACACAACAAGGTACTCATGAAACACTTGTAACCTAGGACTCTATCACAGATTGCTAAAGCACTACAATTTCCTCCTTTCATCGATACATGCTTTCGAAATAATGGGAATAACCTAAAGCACTACAATTTCCTCCTTTCATCGACACATGCTTTCGAAATAATAGAAGTTATTCGTACCCAAAAATTTGTTGAGTACAGCTATCAATCCATCCTTTGCCAAAAGAGTAACATTCTCTTGATTAAAATCAATTGTTACTCTTTACATGCTCAATGAGTCCATGCCCATGATCACATCAATCCAATCTATCAATATAACAACTTGTGATCACCTTATCACACAAAAAAGATTCACAAACAACCAACATTTGCCCTCTTTGCCTTAGAAGACTACCAGTCCAACCTAAATTTCTCCCATCCCACTAGGTTAAGCAATGATGGAATCATCTCTTGCAGCTAAATTCTCCTCGCAACCAATCATGGTCTTTTCATTACTAACATACTTTTTCAAGTAAACTTGTCCCAACATAATAATATTTATTTTGAGTTTCTAAAGACAGGTGCTAGCTTATTATAGACAATGTGGTTATATATGTATATACGAGTTAGAGAAGTGCTTAGAACTTAATCAAATAAAACTCTATTTTTATCGAGAGAAAACCTAAAACTCATCTTGAGGAACATTTGAATACTCACTACTAGCTCATATCATGAGATATTGTTCAACCTTTCCAACTTCCATGGATACCATATAGATCTCCTTAGCACTACAAATCTTTCTACTATGTTTGCACAACTCCAATGATTAGTCATTTTGCCATGTCCAAAGTACTATGACACATATCTAATCGTCAATCCATACGATGAAGAGTAAAATTTTTGTCGCAACGATCAACTGTAAAATGACCTATAGTTAACTATGAAATATCTTAACTTTAAAAAATATAGTTTTGAAAACAAGAATTGAACAACTAAATATTATAAAAGAAACTGTTATGATCGGTAGTTTTCTTGCTCTCGAGATTACTCCTAAAAGTTGACTTTAAATCTCAAATCTATCAACACCTATTAGCACCCTTATAATTATTGAAGAACAATTGATTAACTCATTCTGAAAATCATAATATAGTATTTTTCGAAAACCATTATGGACTTGTAAATATAATCTTTTGAAAAAATTACCATGCAATCGACCGATGACACAATAATTCCTCAAAATAGGTACCTTGTTTTCCTAAAAGCCATACCCAAAACCACAAATTTCACAACGAACAATCCACTAATTCAACACTAGCATCAATAAACCATCATTCTAATACCCACAGTCCATTAATATGCTAACCCATAAAACAAAAATCCACGTATTTCCTACCATTCAAAACTTTCCATAATTCATCCATCTTAAAAAAAACACATCTAAATTCGATATTTACTCATATTTGTAAAAATGTATATACCCACATTAAAATGTTCTAACTTCAATAAAAATATAGATAATTTGTATATGTAACTCCACTTCTTCTTACAACTCCGATAAGCAGCACTCAAATGGCGATCGCATTCTCCAAACTCACTCAATTCTCCGCTGTAAATTTACTCTTGCTCTCTCTTTCTCTCAAACTAATCCCTATTTGCATGAAATGAAATACTAAGTGGGAGGTAGTTGCCTTTTATGGAAGACATTTCTAGGTGCAGGGGAAACATTTTGCATGCTACACTCATGCTAAGTTTTCACTTTTTTTTTTCAAAGTTATTGCAGGCGTGGATTGAAATGATTGAAAAGCAGATGAAATTGAAGTAAATACAGGTTTGTATGAGAAATAATTGTTCCTTCTGGGCTCTACAATGCTAAGTTTTGGATGTTAAATAATAAGAGGATAGCAAGTGAGTGCTACAACGCTCTATTTGGGCATTACAACACTTGAAACAAAATGAGAAAACAAGGATTGAGCATTGTAATGCTCACCACAAAATTCTAAAAATAGCAATGAGGGTTGTAGCCCCTAGATTGAGGGTTATAGTTGTTGGACTACCATGCTGCCAATAAAATTCGAGTGGTTTTTATACCAATATTTTGTGAAGTTTTTTTCATGCTTAAGAAATGTCTAATCATAATTTAGACATCATGTTGCTACTAGAATGACATAGTTCACGTCACACGCATTATTAGATTAAGGGTTATAGTCGTTTGACTATCACACTGTCAATAAAGTATGATTTTCGAGTAGTTTTTATACCCATCTTTTATTAAATTTTGTTCATGCTTAGAAAATGTCTAAATAGATGTCTGACTATAATATAAGTATCATTTTGCTTGTCGAATAACATAGTTCACGTCACCTGTATTATTAGTATGTAAAAGTAATATTATTTAGGATATTAAATAGTCAAACCTCGTATCTCAGTTGTTATATATGTAAGGAAAAAAATGAAATTTTTTTATTATGCCCACACTCTACTGGCTGATGAGCGTGTAGCTGCGCATCGGATGCATGCACTGCCACACCTAGTGATCTGTTGGGTGCCTCTTTTCATGGTCTTTTTGACTTCTAGTTGTAATATTTGACTCAAAAAAAAATTTCCTTTTTATTTTCAAATGCATCATCTCTCTTTGATGAATTTTTATCTGTATTTGAATAATCTTTAATTTTCAACCTTCTTTGGTTCGTATCACATTATGCAATGAAGTTTTATTGAAACGAGAAATTGATAATTCATGCATTGATTTTTCTCGATTCAATTCTATGTAAAATCGATACAAACTGAACCGCGAACACCCCTACTCATGAATCTTTACACATCAAATGCCCATAGATATACATGGAAAAGAATAATGTTTGTAGACCAATCCAAGCATATTGAAACACAACAAAAAATATTCACGTCAAGTTTAGAGATTCGAAATCAAAGATACAACCTATCACACATATGGATAAACTATCTTCGAGTAGTTGGTGTGTATTATAAAATATGGGTTCTGAAAACTATGATGCATCCAATCTGGATGTTGACTTTCCTACTAGCACTGTTTTGGAAATAGGCTGGAAGTCAGCCAAATGTCAAAATTTATGGCAAAACCAACGCCAAAATCTCTTATAAAACACTAGGAATAATATATGAGTCTCATACTTGGAGTAGAAACCCAAATCGAAGTGAGACTCCAATTGGACAATGAAAATTTCACAAAAACACGTTGTACAGTCTACGAGACCCCAACAGTGGTAGACTAGACTGCTACTCCGGTAGTGCAAACCAGTAGTAGGAATCAACTGGACCAGCAGCCATACTTGTCCAAACCAACTGTCAACTAAATGTGATTGAAAACATCATTTCCAACCATGAATCTCGTGAAACAAAAATTCTTTTCGCCTATTTTTACTCCCAATCCATCTAAAGTACAACAAATACTATGGATTGACCAATAAAAAAATCAAAGATTTCGAGTTTTCAATCTCAAAAATTGAATCCGACTAATATTTACTAAATTAACGACAAACAAGGGGGATCAGAGTTAGAAATAGACGTACTTTTGAAGATCCTTAACAAAAATTTCTCTCTCTCTCTCTCTCTCAGAAAAAGGATCGAGTCCTTTCAAACTTTTATTTACATTTCAAATTACTTAATATATATATATATATATATATACTTTTAATGTTTATTTGTCAAAAATTTAAAACGTTACGTAAATCTCTGCGAGCTAACTTCGATTTACCTAACAGTATTTCAGATTTTTAACCAATGGATAACTTTTAAAATTTTATTGGTTTGATCATTTGACCCAAAAATCACATGCATCTAAGCATTTTGATGAAAATTCTAGTCAACCACCAAGCATTTTGATCTCGAATAATACAAAAATATTTACTCAAAATTTTTATTTATTAAAAATTTGAAGATTTTATAGTCATACATATTAACATTTATGTTAATATAATAGTTGATAAAATGAAAATATTTAAATAATAGAAAATTCAAACAGATTGATTCATAAGTTAGGTCACGAGTTCTGTGTGAAATGCATGGTATTTGCCTCATATTCGTGCTGCAATTGTTGTATATAGAAATTGAAAAATCCAGACAAAGAAAAATCAAATCAAATCAAAATTGAAAACACCCTTTTATCTGATGTAGAGTTCGCAAACCGGTGGGTGGCTCGTCCAGCCGCCGCCCGACCCATTACTATAGCAGGTTGAGTTTGACTCGGGTCGCTACAGTAACGAATCGAGTTTGGACCAGCCCCTGGACGACAAACCTAGTCAAGCTCGTTGCTATAGGCTCGCGAGTCCATTTGGAATCGAGCCAAACGAGCTGGCTTGCGAGCCAGCTTGTGGGCTCGACGGCCTATCCCATACCAAAGCCCAACGCTCTTTTTAAGAAACTTTTTGAGGGGCCGCCCACATGTTTATTTCACGTGGGTCCATATTTCTCTCGCCAACACGTCAATTTTTGCAATCATTTTTTTTGTTTGAAAATTCTTTTCATTTATTAATTACTTTAAAATTATTGAAAATATGTATTTATATTCGGCTCGTTGAGCCGACTCTTGGTTCGTGAGTCGACTCGATTTGAATTTTGTTTGAGTGAGTCGTTAGGCTCGCCAGACTTTTTCAAACTTGACTTGGTCAGCTTATTTGTCATCTCTAATCTAATGAGAATGCCGATTCTGGTGCAGGTCCTCCCCTTTTACAGTGTGTACAGATGTCGATACCTTTGCCACTCTCATATTCTTTTTATCATCTTTGCAAATCAAACATAGAAGGGGGAAGCAAAAATTTTCTTTCTACCGTCCGAAGTAGAAGAAGCCAAACATTTGAGAGAATCATATTTGGAAGGTAATCAGTGCTTTCTTAAAAGGTCAGAATCGGTTTTGGAGGAGAAAGGAGGAAGAAGAAAATTCTTCTTCTAGCTAAGAAGGTTTTGATCATCAAAGGGAAAAGTGAGTCATTCTCCTCCATTTCTATTATTGTGGTTTGGAGTTGGAAAATATGATGGTTGTGGGTTGGGAATTGTAGAATAATTGAAGGGTTTAAAGGTCCCTTTTATAGAATTTTTTAAGGATGTTGGCTGACAAGAAATTTGGCCGTGATGATTAGGGTTTAACCCTCCTTTTTCAAACTTTGATATACAAATTTATTAACTAAGAATTAATTAATATATTTTGTCAATCATCAAAACTATAAATATAACAACTCGCATATTGCTAAAGTAAATATTAAACATAAAATTATATCCCTATTAAGTTTAGTCGACTCACCCCAAATAACTCTCTTTTTTAAGAAATTATTCAAAGTGAGTTTCAGTTGAAACTTTTTTAAAAGAATAGTTTGATGTTTGTACGAAGGAAAATAAATTAAAGAGCATGGGAGGTAAGATGCCCATGTTATAACAAGAAAATGAGAGTTATCTAGATTTAATACAACTATGTAAGAATTTTAATATTTAACTTAACGGTTCAGAGTGTATGTAAGACTTATCTGATCTTCTAATGAATTTTTCTAAGACAGTATGAAAAATCTTATTGAAAACTTCCAACAGTTTGTCACATAAAATTTAATAAAAAAATAACATAGATATTACTAAGCATAATATCTACTATTAAATTCAAAAAAATGATAGGTCAAAGTAAATGTTTGAATAAACTGCGGTACATGTATTATTTGATATTGGAGCTACAAATTCATATGAATCAAAGTTATGAAATGAATGTTGCGAAAAATACTATGAACGCAAATGAACGTGTTACAAAAGTAATAAAGTATATAAATACGAGTTAAACTCACGAAGATTATTTTCGTTAATAATTGAACGATTTTAATTCTAATTATAGATGAACAACAAAATTTTAATAATTTTTTATTTAAAATAAAACTGCAAAGTAACTTAATTAAATAACAAAAAATTGAAAAGAGTTACAGAAATCAATATGAAAAACTCTAGGGGTGTTGATTTCATCTAAATTAATTATGTTTAGCATTATTAACCCAATTTATTAATGTCTATTCCTATGTGTTGATGACAATTTTAAAAATTTATTTATCAATCTCTCTCGAGTAATGACAAATTTATTCAACTAACGGATTATTACTTCTCGGTTTCTAACTCTAACAATTAATTCAATACATTAAAAACAAGAAATCAAAATACTACATAAACACCTTAACTATCTCTAATCTAAGATTCTTTTCATGGTAAATTATCCATTGCACGATTATTTATCTTCTCTCGGTCTCAAAACAATCCTACGAATATACTATTATTGATCGGGCAATCACAAATATTAATCACAGAATAATTTACTCAACTCATAATTGAAATAGAACATCAATAAACTGAATTAAAGGAAATACCAAAAAATTCAAATTGGGCAACATCTTAACCCTAAAAAAGAAAATTAGTTCATGATAGAGTAATGGAAACTAAAAGAAATAATAAGGTTCATAATTTCAGAAGAGAAAGAGAAAGAAAATTATGCTTGTCGATCCCAAATTTTCTCCCTAAAGCTCTTTCTCCGTTCCGATCTCTGTCTTTTCAGCCCTCGACGACTCTCCAACTCTCTTTGCCTCTTCTTTCCTTATAACTTAATTCTTGAAAAATACATTTATGTCCCTCTTATAAACGATTGATATTATTTCGATAAAAAATCCAAAAAAATTGGGTTTTTTTAGTTTGTGACAGCCTATCGATAGGTGCACAGTAACCGACTGATCGACATTCTTCAAATTTTAACGCTCAGTCGATCGATTGCTCAGATTTGGCGATCGATCGGCAACTCCTCCATTTACTTCTCTGAAAACGACGAATTTTCACTTTTTGGCCAATCGATTGGCCCATATGTGGTGACCGATCGATGATACTTATGCTTGTTTCTCTCAATCTTCGATTTTTCTTAATTTAGCTGATCGATCGCTTTAATTTTTGTTGATCGATCGGCACATCTTCTGATTTTCTTCTCAAATTTTGGTGTTTTAGCCGATTGATAGCTCAAATGTGGCGACTGATCGGCTCTGTTTCGGGTTTTGCCTTTTAATTTGTCTCATTTTTTGTCCAATTTTGCTTGTTGAAATTCTAACCTGTTATAGTTTATTTTATCTAAGCACTTACACAAAAAAATATTAAATTCTCTAAAACGTTTGAGAAAAACTTACTGAATCAAGTATAAAAGAGTATAATTAAGTGCGTAAATTGCACACTTATCAATGAACCTTGTGGTTTGGTCTGCTAGTCTTATCATTAGCGAGCATGAACTTTCCGACCATTTGATAGGAATACCTATGGATCAATTTTATATGATCATAAGTGTGGATTTGTTGAACCGTTATAAGGATAGAATTGATTGTCAGCGAAAGAATGTAATTCTTGTGTTAGAAGATGGACAAGTATTGGTGCATTGTAAATAATAAACATATGACCCCTATTAATCCTATTTTGCAAGCTTCTTTAGGAAGTTAGATGAGATTGGAGCTTTACGGTAATGTTTTTGTTATGAGCGATGACCTTGTTACGATCAGGCAGGATTCTGAGACATTGATCGTTTGTGATTTTCTTAATGTTTTTCTTGAGAATCTGCTTAGATTTTCACATGACCGCGAAATTGAGATTTCTATTAGTTTTTTACTTGGTACTGCTCTAATTTCAATTGCTCCATATAGCATGACTCCCGCCGAATTGAAAGAGTTAAGGACTTAACTTGATGAATTGATGCAAAAAGGTTTTAATTGAAGTAATGCATTTCCTTGGGGTGCACCAATCTTATTTGCAAAGAAATAAGATGGATCACATTTGTTGTGCATCTATTATTGGAAGTTAGATCATGTGATAGTAAAAAATAAATACATATTGTCCAGAATTTACGATCTATTTGATCAATTAGGAGGATGTATGTATTTTTTCAAAATTGATTTGAAGTCTGGTTACCATCATACGCAATTTGTAAAAAGAGCATTCCTAAGATGATCTTTAAGACTTAACATGGACACTTTGAATTTTTAATGCTTTCATTTGGATTAACTAACACACCAATAACATTTTATGAACTTAATGAATCAAGTCTTTTGGTCACATCTCGACCAATTTGTAATAGTTTTCATTGATGACATTCTAAGACTCATGATGAAGATATGAAGCACTTGAAGATTATTTTGGAGACGCTGCATGAACATCAATTATATGCAAAACGAGATAAATGCAATTTTTGAATGATTGGAGTAAAAGTTGTAGGCCATGTTATTTCTCAAGATGGTTTAGCAGTGGATTCAGCCATGTAAACTGTGTTGGATGGGAAGCCACCCAAAAACATTACTAAGGTAAGAAATTTATTGGGTTTGGCAGGTTATTATCGTCATTCTGAGAAAATTTTTTCTTTTGTTGCAACGTTATTGACTCAATTGACAAGAAAAGATGTGAAATTTATTTGGAATAATAAATGTAATGTAAATTTCTACAAATATATATAAACAGATTAATCTTGTATTGAATCAAACTTCTTCGTGAAGATATTTCCAGAAAAAAATTGTATATGTGCAGATTGAGTTTGTAATTAAAAGAAACACATTTAGAAATTTGTAATTAAAAGAAATTATTAACAGCGACAACATCGTACATCGAAGAAATGTAATAAATCAAATCAAAGCAAAGCAATACATGAGGATCCACCAAAATATCTCATCTGTGAGTAGATGTCATCAAGTTTTGCCTCTTCTTTGATTGCTGGAGTATTTTGAAGGAAATTTTGGAATATAGGAATACATATTTTCAAAACAATTACCGTAAAATTCGTCAAAATTTTTCTCCGCTCAAATTTCGAGTAAATTTTTTTCGTGAATTTTATATGTAATTCTCTTTTTAGAATAAAAGGTGCAGCATATAAAATTTTGGCCACGCGTAGCACGTTCCTGTAATTTAAAAAAAATTAATTAAAATTTGTTGTTAGTGATCGATAAATTTAAGTAAATTAATGCTCGGGTAAAGGACGTTAAATTTTAACGAGAAAATTATTCAAAAGAAAGTTTAAAAAACGGAGAAATTTATTAAATAAAATTTGTATACATTAAATAAATTAAATAAAAAAAATTCTATTAAAAACAATAGATTTTCTTTTCAGAAAACCTATTGTCCTTCTTTCTTCTTCTTGGCAGAAAAAAGAGAGAGAGAGAACGGCATAGAGGGAGAGAGAAATATCGACGCCGGCCAAACGACGTCCGTTCGGAGCGATTTTGGTGTCAAACTCTTCGTCTTGAAGAGTAGAGCAACGTTAGTGAAGGACAAATTCGAAGGTAAGTCCTCGTTCGCTCTAGATCGAAGTTTGAACTTTCGAGTTTTCGGGTTTTTGAAAAAATCAGAGATTTAGCTTGTTTGTTTGTGCTTTTGGCAGGATTCGGCCGGAACGAAGGTGAGAAATGTATTGGAAACAAGATTTGGCGAAAGACGGGGTCGGAAATCGCGATATTCGCGACCCCGAGCCTTCGGCCGTCGGTGGTCGAGTTGACTCGGCCGACAGCGAGTTAACTCGGTCTCGGGCTGAGTCGACTCGGTCTCTGGGCCGAGTTGACTCGGGCCCTAGACCGAGTTGGTTTAAACCCAAAGCCGAGATGGGCCAGGCCGAGACTGACCCGGATCCCAATTGGGTTCTTCTAAGTCCGACCCGAGCCCAAGGGCGACTTGCCAAGCCCGACCCGTTTCCGGTTGGGTTCAGTTGTTTGGCCCGAGATCAAACTGGGCCTGGGCTGGGTTGGGACCCAACCCACTTTTTGGTTGGGTTCGGCCCGGATCCAACTGGTTCGAGTCCGACCCGAACGAAGTGGGTTCGGTCCGACTCGATCCAGACCCGGTTAGTTCGGGTCTGGCCCGACCCGAAATGAGTCGGTTTGGGGCGACCCGAACCGGTCCGACCGACCCGGGTCCGACTCGACCCGGATTAAGTCAAAGTCAAAGTCAACGTTGACCGTTGACTTTGACTAGAAAGTCGGCGGCGTTGACTTTTACAAAAAGTCAACCCTGACCGTTTTAAGTCCGTTTTCGCACTGGTTCGCACGATTATATTGTTTCGGACCCCGATTGGGCTGTAACGGGTCCCGTTGACTTTCGTCTGAAAAGTCGACTTGAGCCGTTTGGGTTTGTTTCTGTCCCGGTTTCCCGTGTATATCGTTTATAACCCTATTAGACTTTGACGGGATTCATCCTTGTGTTAACTTTCCAGATTTGGAGGATTTTGCTGAGTTTGAGGCGATTCCCGGGGAGCCACCGGCTGCCGAGACTAAAAGGACTCGTCACAGGGGTATGAGTTCTTATACTTATTACGTTATACCTAGCCTGACATGCACGTATATTATTTTTGGTGGGATACCACTAGTATTGACATCGACATTTCACGAGCATGTTCATTTTACATTGTTGAGGCATGTTTATGTTTTGTTGGATCTCTACTGCTTATTTGAGATTTATCGTGAGATTGATATATTGCGATGCATATGTGTTTTATTCATGCATTGGTTCCTCACGTATTCATTGTTTCTTTTATGTGCATTGGAGTTTGGTTCTGGAGATAATCGTCTGGCACTCTCAGCATATGGGCCCGGCTGAGAGTATCAGGGGATTTTGCCCAGATGCACCCATGTTTGAGGGTTGCCGTGGTACTCCCCACACTTGTTTGGATACAGCCCAGGGCTGAGTGGTTGCGTCCCTCCTGGATTATTGATTATTGTGCGGTACTCCCCGCTGAAGGAGTGATGGGCTCTGAGCTTTGCTAGCCCGTTAGCCGACTTGGCCAGTGTCTGTTCGTTGCTACCCCGGTTTATAAGTCCACTGTGTGGTCCCGTTGGGGCCCAGGGTTGAGTGGTTGTGTCCCTCCTGGTGCGCTCCTGTGCGTGTATCCGCGATGGCCCAGGGCTGAGTGGTTTCGTCCCTCCTGGTTGGTTGACCCTTTTCTCTTCTCCCTATGAGGCCCTGCCGGTGTTATCGCGGCCTTTCTTTGTGGTATGACTCGGAGGATCCTTGAGCGACCTCCTTTTTCACTGTTCACTTAGTTTTTCTTTATTTGTATGATTGATGAGGGCCTATTTTATTATACGCACCGTATTTTTGAAACTAGCCCTATAAATCGTTTTGAAAATGAGAAGATAATTTGATTATATTAAAACACGTGCATTGATTTTAACGGGGCATGCATAATGAGATATGTGGTAGGTATAACATCCCATACTGAGTTTGTCACTCACCCCAACAACTCCCCCTCAATAGGTAGAGGAAAGAAGAGCAGGAACCGAGGTTGATCGGCTTCCGAGTTTGTGGACATCTCTAGAGATTTTTTTTATCCGACGTTTATTTCATGTAAGAATTTATTCGTTATTGTACTGATCATTAGCATGTAATATTTTAATTCTGGTATTCCTACTATTGCTTTTAATCTCATGTTTGTTATTTCGAGGAGTTCTGGGATTGCTCTTAAAATCTTCCGCAACTACCCTTAGATTAGGCGGTGGACCTCTCTGAGGTTGATCGTCTAATCTGGCGTTTCTGTTAGGACCTCTTCCGGGTCGTGACAATTACTAAATGTAACATGACTGATGCCTAATTTCAAAACTTTCACTTGTATGCTTTCAGATTGAACAATATGTACCTTGTCAATGAGGGATATGTTCATCAACTTGCATTTTACTCTTTCAGCAATTACTCTGACTTCATTTTCACAGACCCCCTTTCAGCTTAGAAATATTGTTATGAGAAACTTAAAATAAACAATAATAAGAACTTTTAAAGATCGTCACCTTTCCAAGCTTCAAGCGAATCCACGTTGATAGATGAACTAGCAACATCCTTTATCACTTCATCTGACAGCCTGATAGGAGCATTTTTATTTCAGGAATTACAATGTAAATTGACTTCCCATTCTCAAGATATATATGATTATTGGGATGCCTAGTCTCCACAGCAGCATGATTTTCAAACTCACAAGTGCTAAGAACTTGTTGAATCGAAACAATAATACAATATGACATTACTAACACAATTTTTGCTTATTTCAAACTGTTAAATATTGACTTACAGTTGAGATATTGACTGGTTTCACCATCGACGAGAACATTTTCAGGTTCTTGTTAGTGATTTGTCCTCTCCTTCCTCGACTCAATTTATAATCTTTCGAGAAAGTGTATGTGATGGACGACATATCAAATACATGCAATAAGCTGACCAAATACGCACCCAATTATGGGGGCTTGGCTTATTTTGTCAAGTTACCCACAAACTTGAGGAGACTTTACCTAATTCAAAATCAAGAATAAAAGACAACCCAAATCGAAATATAAACTAAAAGAACGTATTTTGTGACCAAACTTGAGGAGCCACAAATCTGACACCAGAAGATACCACCTTTCTGATGAACTGCATCCACAATGGGTTTCCATGCTTCAACTTGCTCCTTTGTCCATATACCAGGAGTATCTGGATACCTTTAAAAGTAAGAAAGACAAAAAAGAAAGCACATAGCCATCAGGGAAAGTAAATATTAGACTGCAAAACAAAGATAAAGGAAAAAGAGTGGATAAATAAAATTACCCTTGAAAAGTATTAGAAACTCTCGTGGCCTCAGATAAAAGGAAACCTCCATTGGAGGTTCTCTGAGAATAATATAAGATGGCATGGGGATGAGAAACATTGTTGTAGGATCTCTGTCTAGTCAGTGGTGCCAAAACCATTCTGGAATAAAGAAAAGAAGGCAGAGTTACTAAGCAATGTCAAATTTCATGGGGTTTTTTGGTAAGAAGTTTCAAAAGATTATATGTAAAATAAAGCATTAAACTGGCCTAAAAAAAATCATCTTCAAATAATGTATCAGTTCGGTCAACGATGGAAAAGATTAAGAAAACGGTACAAAATCACGAGACACCCAAGGATATAAAGCTCAGGAAAAACTTCTGAAAGCATTGTTCTCTTTGTTCCATATCTATCTATTTCTACTTCACTATTTTTCTTTTGCTTTCTCCATTATTGGGAAAAAAAAATGATCTAAAATCATAGCCTTAAAAATTAACTAAGAGGACCAGAAATCAGTGGCTGTAATTACTTTTGCGGATGGGGTCGAATGCTTGATTATTTCATGACCCAATCAGACATGGAAGTAGACTAATAATGGAGTTGTCGTGCTTACTCAATCAGGGTAATCGGCTGAATCATAACAGATTATGACCATTAGGACTTTTCACAAACACTTTCTGTGCATCACTCACCAAATCAAGTAACCCAAATTGAATGCTCTAAAAGTTCACACCAAGAATTAGACATAAAAATGCAAGAATATACATATTCTTCTCGAACAAAGATAATGATCCAACCATATTTTTTGCGCAACAACAGATAAAATAGTATAGAATTCATGCGTCACCTGTGAAAAAGATTGAACATTTCCATCCTGTAAGGAATGAGAAGTGGAATAAAATGAGTTTGTACGGAAGCATCCTCGTTTTCCTCCACTTGATTGTTCATTTCTTCTTTCGCCATTGTTGCAGATGTTGTACACAAAATCCATCCCCCACTTGGTTATTTATAGAAAAATACAACAGGATCATCTGCTCTTCTTCGAGACCTTATACTTCGTGCATACATATGTTTATAACTACAGAAAAGATGAAATCAACGAAACGAGACAGTTAAATTACAAAACAAATAAAATTTGATGAGTGCATCAATCACAACGCTAAACTTGAAAAAGAAGAACTACGCATTTCCTTAAGTGAAGTATGTTACCACATATATCCAAAAACCTCCAAAAGCGGCAAGAAAAAGTAGGATAAAATCGGGAACAAAGACGGAGACATTTTAGATTCCTTGGTTACCTACGATTAAGTTGAATAATTCTTATTTATTATTTTATTACGTGGATAAATATTAATATTTCTTTTTACACGCTCTAAAATAAGAATCGAAATTTATATTAAATTGCATGAATCATTAACTCAAATGACATGTGTTAATTCTAATTATTTTCATAGAGTGTTCAATTAAAATTTAAGTAACGAGGTCAAGTTTTGATTCAAACGAAATATTATAAGTTATTTAATTTGATATTACCATATTTTTACAACTTTTGTAGAAAGAGATTATTTAGTAAAAGAAATTAATTTGAAACGATACTTTTCTTAGATTATCAAATCTATTTTATTATTATTATCGTTGTTATCGTAATCAGTTAATAGTTTAGTTTCATACCCAATTGAATTTATTCTGTATTTATTTAGATTTTGATATATTTATTCTTGTAGGATTGATAATTTATTTACTACTTGATTGCGATATTTATACTTGCGTATCATGTTTTTTGCACAATAGGGTAGTTTTCATTCAACAAGAATTTTGATTCTCCAATGACATACTCTTTGCAAATGAGCACATGTTTGATAAAAACTACACAGTATATTTACACCCAACCCTTGTGACTGTGTAATTGGTGTTGTGAAAGAGGGCAAAGTTCAAGTAATGGTTGAAGGAAGCTGTAGACCACTCAAAGGGAACAGTGATAAAAAACAAAACTAAGTACCAATGCGAATAAAAAGATGTGGAAAGGGTATAAATCCATCAATTGGCATCACATAAAGCTAAAGACATTGTTTGGGGAGATACCGGTACTGCAGAGGCTGTAGTTTGAGAAGGAGAGAGAGACAGAGAGACGACAAGAGTTCTGCTGTACTGTCCTCCATACAGTTTCTCTCACTTCGCAACTCTCTGTCTCTAAGTAATATCGGGAGGAAAATGAGGAAGCAGGAGAAGCTACGTCGCATCAAAAAGTTAAGAGCAGCAGACTGAGTAGTCCAGATAAATACGTCTTTAGCGTCAGTTTGGAGGGGTGTCAAGGAACCTCGAGAGGTAAGAAAATAGGAAGAGAGCAATAATGGAGGGACCCCCCCGCCCTCCCTCTAGCAAGGTGTGGGAGAGAAATGAACGCGACGTTGTCTGCTGGATTTAGAGAGAGAAAGTTAGATAGAGAGAGAAAGTGAGGGTTACGAGATCTATCAACAGGCATGAATTTCAACTTTTTCTCTCGGCTTCACATTAAGCAACCAAGCTCTCTTGTTGGAGATGTAGCTGGCTTGTTGGACTCACAGCGGCAAAAATCAAACACCCTATATCGGAAACCTAAACACACTCTCTCTCTGCAAAAGTTGCTGGTTTTATCCATAAGCGAAAGAGAGCATTTTTGCTCTTGGATGATGATGAGTGAGCTTCTCCCTATTAATGGCCGCTTATCTGCTTCAACTGGTCTAGTTTTGAGCTTTCCATTCACTGTCTGCTCTCTCTCTCTCTCTCTCTCTCTCTCTCTCTCTCTCTCTGAGCATGAGCTTTGAGTGAGAACAGTTGAAAAGTTTAGCTGTTTTTACGATGGTGTTTTTATTTTTCCAAACGGGGTTTTTTTTAGCTTACTTTAGCAACGATGGATGTAGGTGAGCTAAACAAAGAAACGAGAACACCAGGCAGGTTGCTCTCTTCCATATTTGCACACCTCATCGGAGAATCTTCCGCCGGAGATGACGCCAGAAGATTATCAGAAGCAACTCACAATTGCGTTAATTTTCCTCATCTTCTTCGCCAAGAATCACCTGGCCAACAAACAGACATTGTTTCAGAACGACTACCTTGACCAAAAGACAACATTGCCCCGTGTCATGGTAGATCTAAACCAAGAAACTCACCTGCTGTGTCGTTAGATATCGGGATTGTCTAAAGAACCACGTGGTGAACATCGGCGGTAACATTTACGACGGCTGTGGGGAGTTCATGCCGAAAGGAGAAGACGGAACCCTAGAAGCTTTGAAATGCGCTGCTTGCGAATGCCACAAAAATTTCCACCGGAAAGAAGTAGATGGCGAGCGCCAATTGATGAGTCCAAGCTCGAGAAGAACCATAGTCGTCAATCACCTCCAGCTTCCGCCGCCATTGTCGTTGCCCCACCACCATAAATTCTCAATAGGCGGCCTGAATTTCCACTCAAGCCCTACTGCTCCTATCGTCGCCCCTATGAACGTCGCTTTCAGCGCAAACGAGTCATCAAGCGAAGATCTAAACGTGTTTCATGTTGGGAAAAATAACGACTCCGAAATCTGGCGGGAACAAGAAACGATAGCAGATGCGATCCGAAAAGTACTAGGAATATTTTCCCACGCCGTAAGATTATAACGGCCAAGAAGTAAGAGAAATAATAGCGAAAAATCAACACCGAAAATTTTACGTGGAAATCCAAATAGGGAAAAAACCACAGGGACCGAGTCCAGAAAGATCTCAGTATGAAAAATAGGATCTACAATATTTTTCTAGATATTGAATAATGTAGAAAATATTTACTAAGAGAAATCACCACTCTTAGAACTCTCAAAGTGCACAAAAGCACCACACCTATTTTTCTCTCACTCTTTCTTTTCTCTCCCTCTAGAATAATCCTCACTGTTTCTCTCCATCTTCTCAGAAGTGATTTTCTTGTTCTCTCTTGGATAGAAGAATTCACTTCTGTTCGGATGATTTTCCTTTCCTCAGGAACTCCCTATTTATAGAGAAAATTCTTCATAAGAGGATAAAACATCACACATCACTCAGAAGAAAGTTTTAATTTTTCTTCTACATTTCATTTATGACGTGCAGAAGTAAAATTGAAATTTTCTTCTTTATTAAATGATGTGGGTCCCTCATCATTAAGGATGAACCCCACAAACTCCCCCTCCCGACTTATGATGAGGTATCTCCAATCCCGCTAAGTTTATACAGAATTCGTGTTTATTCTTCTGTAAGATCTTTGTCATCATATCAGAGCCATTATCGTCCGTGTGGATCTTTTCAAGATACACTTGTTTGGTGTCCAACACATCTCGTATCCAATGATACTTGATATCTATGTGCTTTGACTTCGAATGAAAGCTCGGGTTCTTGCTCAAATGAATAGCGCTTTGACTGTCGCAATACAAGATATACTTATCTTGTTTATGACCCAATTCTGTCAGAAATTTTTGCATCCACAAAATTTCTTTACAGGCTTCTGTAGCCGCCATAAACTCAGCTTCTGTCGTCGATAATGCCACTGATTTTTGCCGCTTAGATTGTCATGAAACTGCTCCCCCTCCAAATGTAACCAAATACCCTGATGTTGATTTTCTAGAGTCAATGTCTCCAGGCATGTTTGCATCAGTATAGCCTACCAACGAAGGCTTCTCACTTCCAAACACAAACTGAATTCGGAAGTACCTTTAAGATACCTAAGAATCCACTTCACTGCATTTCAATGCTCTTTGCCTGGATTTGTTAGAAACTGGCTGACTACTCAAACAGAATGTGAAATATCAGGTCTTGTACAAACCATGGTATACATCAAGCTACCAACTGCTGAGGCATATGAAATTCTCTGCATTTCTGCTTTTCCTTCTTTAGTGGAAGGACTTTGTTCGGAAGTAAGTTTGAACTGTTTAGCAAGTGGAGTACTGACCGGCTTCGCCTTATCCATATTTAATCGGCTAAGAACTTTCTTGATATATTTCTCCTGTGATAGCCATAGCCTTCTGCTCTTTCTATCGCGAGTGATACTCATCCCAAGTATCTGTTTTGCCAGTCCTAAGTCTGTCATGGCAAAAGACCTGTTAAGTTCATTCTTTAACTTAAAAATATTTTCTCTGTCTGGGCCCACAATCAGCATGTCATCAACGTACAATAGGAGGATTATGAATGTACTGTCCGTGAACCTTTTCACAAACACACAATGGTCTGAGGAAGTTTTCATGTATCCTTGATTTACCATAAAGGAGTCAAACTTCCTGTACCATTGTCGTGGAGCTTGCTTTAATCCATACAGACTCTTCTTCAATCCACATACCAGGTGTTCCTTTCCTTTGACAACGAACCCGTCTGGTTGTTCCATGTAGATCTCTTCTTCTAATTCACCATGCAAGAAGGCTGTCTTTACATCGAGTTGCTCGATCTCCAGATTAAGACTTGAGGCTAATCCAAGTATCACTCGTATGGATGACATTTTCACGACAGGTGAAAAAATTTCCTCAAAGTCAACGCCCTTCTTCTGACCAAAGCCTTTCACGACCAGTCGTTCTTTATATTTTGGTCGTGAGTTTTCTTCTTTGAGTCTGTATACCCATTTGTTCTTGAGTGCCTTTCGTCCCTTTGGAAGCTGAACCAACTCATAAGTATGGTTTTCATGTAATGATGTCATTTAATCTTGCATCGCATTTAACCAGTTCTTCTTTTGTTGATGCTCCATAGCTTCCTCATAACATTCAGGTTCATCGCCATCAGTGATCATCACATACTCGTGCACAGAGTATCTTCTCGATGGTTGACAATCTCTTGTTGACCTCCTTGGTTCTACTGAATCAGGAGAAACTTGTACTTCTCTTTGGTCAATATCATCAGCTGCTTGATCACTGGATTCTCCAGCATCTCCCCCATTAAAAGTTGATTTTTCCAGACCAACTTTTATTGGATGCTCATCAATGATCTCCATATCTTTCTTCTTGTCTTCAATGGTCTGATCTTCAAAGAAGACAACATCTTGGCTTCTGATAATTTTCTTGTCTACCGGATCCCTGAGCCTATATCCAAATGCATCACTTCCGTATCCGAGGAAGATGCATTCTTTAGCTTTGCTGTCTAGCTTGGACCTCTCACCTTTGGGAATATGGACAAACGCTCTGCATCCAAACACTTTTAAATGCTTATAGGAGACATCCTTTCTAGTCCATAGTCTGTTTGGCACTTCTCCACTCAAAGGTGTTGATGGAGACAAGTTGATGATATTTATTGCAGTATTCATTGCTTCTCCCCATAATGTTTTGGGGAGTTTTGAATGTGATAGCATGCACCTTATATTCTCCACGATCGTTCTGTTCATTCTTTCTGCAACGCCATTTTGTTGCGGAGTCTTTGGAACAGATCTTTCATGTTTGATCCCGTGCATCTTGCAGTATTCATTGAATGATCCCATATATTCGCCACCATTATCTGTGCGAATGCATTTTAACTTCTTTCCAGTTTCTCGCTCTGTTGAAGCATGAAACTCTTTTAAAACATTGAACACTTCATCTTTAGTCTTGACTGCATAAGCCCAAACTTTTCTTGAGTGATCATCAATGAATGTTACCATATATTGGGCACCGCCTAACGTTTTCGTTGACATGAGATCACAGACATCTGAATAAACAACTTCTAACATGTCTGGCTTCCTTGATGCAAAATTCTTTTGAAAAGAGACTCTGTGTTGTTTTCCAGCCAAACAGTGAATACAACTTGGCAAAGATTCATGTCTGAGATGTGGCAGACATTCTTTCTTTCCAAGCAATTGAAGTCCTTTCTCACTCATGTGACCAAGCCGCTTGTGCCATACCTCAATAGAAGAGTCATCTTGTGCAGCATTTACTGATGTTTCCTTCCTGATCACTTGAGTCACATATAAGTTAGACTCTTTGTTTCTTCTCGCCACAACTAGCGAGCCTTTGCTGAGCTCCCATTTTCCGCCAGCAAATTTGCTCTTGTACCCGGCATTATCAAGAGCGCCAACTGATATTAGATTTAGCCTAATATCCGGAACATGTCTGACATCTTTAAGTATCAACTCACATTCTGTGTTGGTCAGGATACAGATGTCCCATTTCCCAATTATTTTGGAAACATGACTGTTCCCCATTTTGACCATGCCAAAATCATCGCTGGTATAAGATGAAAAATACTCCACTTTTGAAGTAACATGGTAAGATGCTCCAGAATCACACACCCAGCATGATTCATTCATCGTAAGGTTTATAGCATCTTCACATACAATCACATCTTCACCCTTAGAGACAGTTGCCGTCGTACTCTTTATTTCTCCTTTAGCACCTCCTGTGCCTTGTTCTTTCTTCACTTTCCAGCAATCCTTTTTCATGTGGCCCATTTTGCCACAATGATAGCACTTAATGCCCTTTTTACTTCTAGATTTGGATCTTCCTGACGTGCTAGCTTCAGAGGCTCCACGTTCCATTGATCTCCCTCTCGTTACTGATAAAGCCTCCACAGAAGACTGCTCCTTGTTTTTCCGCCTACTTTCTTCGTCAAGAATGACGGCTGCAATATCATTGAACATCAATGTTGTCTTTGCAGTACCATTGAGAAAATTTACGATGAGGTGATCGTATGAATCTGGCAAACTTTGAAGTAAAAGTTCAGCTCTTTCATTTTCGTCGATTTTGTGCTCCATTGTTGTTAGTTGAGAAAACAATGTATTGAGAGTATTGACGTGGTCTGTCACTGTTGTAGATTCTAACATCCGAGGGATATATAATTTTCTTTTCAAGAAAATTTTATTATACCACGATTTCTTCTCGTACAATTTTATCAGAGTATCCCAGATTTGTTTTGCCGTTGCCATTTCTGAGATACTTGACAAAATTTCATCTACTAGAGTAAGATGCAAAATAGCCATTGCATCCTCATCAGCTTTGTTCCATTTCTCGTCTTCAACGTTCGTAGGCCTGTCGCCGATGGCCTAACACAACCATCTCTCCGTAATAGCGCCTTCATTTTTAATTTCCACAAAGAGAAATTGTTTCCGTTGAATTTTTCGATTTCAATTTTTCCCGCCATAATAACCTCTAAAAACTTTTTCTGATGCGGAAGATCAGTTAAAACCGTAACCACAGAGCATACTAGATTTAAAGAGATTACCCGCACTCTGATACCACTTGTTGGAAAAAAAAATGACTCCGAAATCCGGCGGGAACAAGAAACGATAACAGATGCGATCTGAAAAGTACCAGGAATATTTTCCCACGCCGTAAGATTATAACGGCTGAGAAGTAAGAGAAATAATAGCGAAAAATCAACATCGAGAATTTTACGTGGAAACCCAAATCGAGAAAAAACCACGGGGACCGAGTCCAGAAAGATCTCACTATGAAAAATAGGATTTACAATATTTTTCTAAATATTGAATAATTTAGAAAATATTCACTAAGAGAAATCACCACTCTTAGAACTCTCAAAGTGCACAAAAGCACCACACTTATTTTTCTCTCACTCTAGAATAATCCTCACTATTTCTCTACCTCTTCTCAGAAGTAATTTTCTTGTTCTCTATTGGATAGAAGAATTCACTTCTGTTTGGATGATTTTCCTTTCCTCAGGAACTCTCTATTTACAGAGAAAATTCTTCATAAGAGGACAAAACATCACACATCACTCAGAAGAAAGTTTTAATTTTTCTTCTGCATTTCATTTATGACGTGCAGAAGTAAAATTGAAATTTTCTTCTTTATTAAATGATGTGGGTCCCTCATCATTAAGGAGGGACCCCACATTTTAGTCCAAGGCAGAAGCAAATACATACCCGCCATTTTCTCCCTCAAGGAAAAGGTTCATAACGAAGTTCACTCCAGAACAGAAGAACAAAATGCTGGAATTCGCAGAGAAAGCGGGGTGGAGAATGCAAAAACAAGACGAACAAGAAGTAGACAAGTTCTGCGCTGAAGTTGGAGTAAAGAGACGAGCTCTAAAGGTATGGATGCACAACAACAAGACGAGCACCATTAAAAAGCAAAACGAGAATCATGATAAAATCTTGGACATAACTGGAGCAGATGATGAAATGATTGACTCGGAAAAGCTAGATTAGAGCCGCAGAATCATGGGTAGAGAAGGAATTGGGAGTGAGGAGGGAAATTCTCAGAGATGTGCACCACTCTTTAATTCTTCTGGGTAATCTTGTCTCTCCATCGTTGGTGTGTTAGCGTGGTTGACTTTGATACCAATAAATTTGTATCATAATCCGGAAGGAGGCTTAACAAAAATGCTATGTTAAACGATCAACTTCGGGGAGGTCCACCGTCTAACTTAAGGCTAACTGTGAAAGATTTTTATGAGTGATACAAAAACTTCTCGAAACAACAAATCTAAGAATATGGAGGGGAAGTCGAGCAGGAACCGAGGTTGATCGGTTCCGGATAGTGTGGATTTTTCCAGATATTTATATTGATATTTGTTTTATGTAAGGATTTAATTTGGTATTGTACTGGACATTAGCCTGTTTTAATTTGATTTTCTATATTTCTACTATTGCTTGTATTATCAGATTTATTATTTCGAGTAGTTCTGGAATCGTTCATAAAAATCTATCGCAATTATCCTTAGGTTATATGGTGGACTTTCCCGAGATTGATCGTTTAACCTGACGTTTCTGTTAAACTTTCTTCCGGGTCGTGACAGTTTGAGCATTGTTTTTCAACAAATTTCCAAATATTTTCTCTCAAACTAATATGAATTTATCAACTTTGACGAACAATTAATTCTGATAATGGAAATCATGCAATTTGAAACCAATGATGTAAATTTAAAAAAAAAAAAAAAGATAAGCAATGGTGGTCTTCTACAAATCATTTTGTCTACTATATGAATGGAGTTGTGATCTACGATGGTATGACACCCAGCAATAAGCTGTGATGATGTACAATGATAATGAACACATTAGTATATTTTGGATTTCGAATGACCATCAAACCAAAAATTTATCTTATAAAATCACTCGTGGGAGTGTCACTGGCTCACGACTTGAGAGCGGACCTGACAAAAATACTAGGTCGAGTAACTCAATTCTAAAAAAAAAATCTAATCGTTGATAACTCTTAAATTAGAGTTATTTTATACTGTTTGTTATTAATAAAATTCGTATGATTTGAGTGAATTTAAATAGAATGTGGTCAAAATTATAAAAATTGCTATAGGTTATTAAATATGGAAAGAATTTAAGATACTAATAATTTATATATATATATATATTTTCAAAAAAATCAGATTATTAGCATTAATAATTTTTTTTATCTTTAGCCACAGAATTAGAAAAGATTAGATTGCACATTTGAATGACTTAAAAGAGAAGAAAATGAACTATAACATCCTAAAATCAAAGAAATTGAATTGATGGAAGAATAAGAGGAAAAGAGGGAGAGAATGATGATTTGGCACTAAAAGACAGAAGAAGAGTGATGTGGCGCTAAAAGAGGGAAGAGAAAAGTTAGCTGAGCAGAGAATTTGAAAGAGAACAAAAAATTAAAAAGGAAAAAAGAGGATTTTGGAAAGAGGGAGAAGATTATTCTATCCCTGAAAAAGGGAAATTTTTATTTTTCTCTTAAGCCTTGAAAATTATCTCTCTCTTCTCTTGGCACGGCGTGCAACATCTTGGGGAAGATGACCACAATTCTTAAGAGGATTGGTTTTCCAGAGAAGAGCGAAGACGACAATTTCTTCTCTACTTTTTATTTTTCTTTTTATGAATATTTTTATGATGGTTTTTATTAGTATAATTTTAGGCTAAATTTTTAATTTTGGTTATGAGAAAGTACTAGTTATGTGTTTTATTTAATTCTATGAAAATTTACGTTTTTTTTATGGAACAATCTATCATAATGTTTATTGTTTAATTCGAATTGTGTCGACAGACAAATTTGATGCTACATGTTTCTATGATATCGATAGATAGATAGGAATTTTATGATGCATGATTGATTAAATAGATTAAATTGTTACAAGGTTGTTGACATTAATTTATTTGGCATTGAGAATAGGGTTGAAAAGAAATTCAATTCAAGTTTTATTCTTTCAAAGTCAAAAGAAACCTTAGATTGTATTTAACTAAACAATTCGATATAACCCTAGAAAAATATTTGTTCTCGCTGTTTTGTAGCATCAGTAGTAAAATTCACGTAACGAGAAAATTGACCATAACCAAGGACTTTATTATAGTAATAATCCTAAATTAGTTCAATTTATTTTTTTAGCATGTCTAAGTAATTTTTAATTACTCTACCGTTCATAATATTTTTCTTGTTAATTCATCCTTATTTAATATAATTTTATAGCTATTCAAATTGATTAAGAATATTCTCGTGGGATCGATTTTACTTACTATTATTACTTTGTTAGCGACACTTGCACTTGCGTTAGGTGTAGAAAATAACTAACAAGTTTTTGACGCCGTTGCCGGGTATAATTTTTAATTATTTTATTTTGCTATAATTTTATCTTTATAATTTTGTTTTAATTTTTTTTTCTGTTTTATTCATTTTTCTTTAGGTACCAATTATTTGATGCCTGACGAGGACAAACAGGATCTTGTTCAATACGATCCAGAGATCGAACGAACATTTCGAGCAAGAAGAAGACAACAACAATTACCATTTATTGAAGAAGACAATATGACCAACCAGGAAAAAATAAGAAATAACCCTAATCGTATCATTGATAACCGTGATCGACCTATTCAGGATTTCACTATTCCAACGCTTGATGATCTGAATCCTTGTATTGTGAGACCAGACTTACATGCTATTCGATTTGAGTTAAAGCTTGTCATGTTTCAGATGCTTCAAACAGTTGGGCAGTTTAGTGGATTAGTATCGGACAACCCTCATCGGCATCTCAAGGTTTTTGGAGAAGTGAGCGATTTATTCAATTTTCCTAGAGTTTCAGCTGAAGCGTTAAGCCTCAAATTTTTTTTATATTCCTTAAGAGACAGAACTCGAGATTGGATGAACGGCATTCCTGCAAATACTATCACTTTATGGGGAGATTTAGCCAAGAAATTTATCATGAAATATCATCCACCAGTGACGAACGCCAGAATGAGGAATGAAATCACAAGTTTTCAACAACGGAATGGTGAATCACTTTATGAGGTTTGGGACAGATTCAAGGAATTGTTAAGGCAGTGCCCTAATCATGGAATACCACATTGGATTTAGCTGGAGACATTTTATAATGGACTTAATGGCCAGACTAGATCAATCATCGATGGTGCAGGAAATGAAAATTTCCTATCAAAATCTTTCAATGAAGCGCGCATCTGGAGTTTATAATTTGGACGAAGTTTCTGCCTTGAATTCAAATATCGCCATGCTGGAAAATACCATCAAATTTATGAACAACCCGTCAAAGCCGACAACGAGAGAAGTATCGTGTATTTTCTCCGGGGAATAACACGACAATAATTTATGTCCCACCAACCAAGAATCTGCAAATTATGTGGGATACAACAGAAACAATAATCCTTATTCTCAAACATATAATCTTGGCTGGAAACAACATCCAAACTTTCAATCAGCAGCAGAATGCTACAGCACCAAGCAGACTTACAGTCATCTACCTTCAAGGATTCTCGCAACCCAATCATAGTATGATGTCTCAAGAGAAATCGAAAAGTTTTGCCAAGAATACGCCTCCAAAACAGACGTGATTCTGCAAAATCTAGCCGCCTCCATAAAAAATATTGAAACTCAAATGAGACAGTTGACTCAATCACTAAACGCACAGAATGCGGGGCAGTTATCAAGTGATACGGAAGTGCCACAAAGACCAGGAAAAGAGCACTGCAAGGCCATTGTATTGAGGAATGGAAGGGGGCTTGAAATTCCAGAAAAACAACCAAGGGCAAAAAATTTAAAGAAACAAGATGGGTTGGTTGAACAAGAGAATTTAGATGAATCGGAAAAGTGTGACCCAGTGACTGATGCTGTAGCAACACCACAGCAACAACAAGGTGAATTGAAAATTCAGAGACCACCACCATCATTTCCCCAACGATTGCAAAAACACAACCAGGACAAGCAGTTCAAAAGATTCCTAAACGTTCTTAAATAACTTCACATTAATGTACCATTGGTGGAAGCACTGGAACAAATGTCAAACTATGCAAAATTTTTGAAGGATATTTTGTCCAAGAAGAGAATGTTGAGAGAATTTGAACCAGTGGCCATGACTGAAAAAACCAGTTACATCTTACAAAATAAGATTCCACCTAAATTGAAAGATCCAGGTAGGTTCACCATTCCATGCACGATCGACAACAATTATTTTGGGAGAGCTTTGTGTGATTTAGGAAACAATATTAATCTAATGCCGATGTTTATCTTCAAGAAATTGGGAATCGGAGAAGTCCGACCTACTACAGTTACTTTGCAACTTGCTGATCGTTCATTAACGTATCCACAGGGGAAGATAGAAGACGTACTCGTAAAGGTAGATAAATTTATCTTTCCAACGGATTTCATTTTTTTGGATTACGAAGCAGATCGTGAAGTGCCGATCATATTAGGAAGATCGTTTTTAGCCACAGGAAGAACGTTAATCGATGTCCAAAAAGGCGAACTCACCCTGAGGATGAATGATCAACAAGTTACCTTCAACGTTTTAAAAGCCATGAAGTATCCTTATGAAGAAGAAGACTGTTTTATTATCTCAGAAAGAACGAAATTAGAAGAAACGAAGCAGATTTCTCGGGGCTATAGAAAAAAGTACGAAGCATTAACAATAACAAAAGATGAACCAGAACTTCCTCAGTCTTCCATCGAAGATGCACTAACACTAGAGCTTAAACAACTACCCGCTCACCTCAAATATGCATATTTAGGATCCAATGAGACTTTTTCTGTTATTATCTTGGCTACTCTGACAGCTGTACAAGAGGAAAAATTACTCCACATATTGAGAACTCACGAGCAAGCTATGGCATGGACAATTAGAGACATAAAAGGGATTAGTTCTAGTATTTGTATGCACAAGATACTCCTAGAAGATGGATACAATGTATCTATAGAGGAACAAAGAAGATTGAATCCACTAATGAAGGAGGTGGTGAAGAAAGAAATTCTCAAATGGTTGGATGCTGGAATTTTTTACCCTATTTCAGACAGCTTGTGGATCAATCCGGTTCAGTGTGTTCCAAAGAAAGGTGGAACAACAGTTGTTTCTAATGAAAATAATGAGTTAATTACGACAAGGACAGTCACAGGATGGAGAATCTGCATGGATTACTAGAAGTTAAACAAGGCCATATGAAAAGATCATTTCCCTCTGCCATTTATCGATCAAATGCTTGACAGGTTAGTTGGTAGACAATTTTATTGCTTTTAGGATGGATATTCTGATTATAATCAAATCACGATTGCGCCCGAAGATCAAGAGAAAACTACGCTTATATGCCCTTATAGAACTTTCGCATTTTGGAGAATGCCTTTCGGACTGTGTAATGCTCCAGCAACATTCCAATGTTGCATGATGGCGATATTTTTAGATATGGTTGAAAAATATTTAGAGATTTTTATGGATGACTTCTCCATTACTGGAGAGTCTTTTGAAACATGTTTGAAGAATTTAGAACGAGTTTTGAAGAGATGCTTGGAGACGAACTTG
Source organism: Begonia peltatifolia (assembly GCA_022433055.1). Lineage (NCBI taxonomy): Eukaryota > Viridiplantae > Streptophyta > Magnoliopsida > Cucurbitales > Begoniaceae > Begonia > Begonia peltatifolia. The sequence continues at coordinate 1,682,593 of CM039521.1, read as the reverse complement.
GTACTCAATTGGGAGAAGTGTCATTTTATGGTTTCCGAGGGGATAGTGTTGGGCCATCGAGTTTCAGAAAAAGGTTTAGAAGTGGATAAGGCGAAGGTGGAGATCATTGATAATTTACCACTACCGAGTACAGTAAAAGGAATTCGGATTTTTTTGGGCCATGCGGGATTTTATCGACGTTTCATTAAGGATTTCTCAAAAATCTCTAAACCTTTATGCATGTTGCTGGAACAGAATGTGTCATTCAATTTTGATAAAGATTGTTTGGAAATTTTTAACATGCTAAAACATAAATTAGTAACCGCGCCCGTGATAGCAGCACCCGACTGGTCCATAACTTTTATTCTAATGTGTGATGCCAGTAATTATGCAGTAGGAGTAGTGCTGGGACAGAAGAAAAAGAAATTATTTCATTACATCTATTACGCCAGTAAAACACTCAATGATGCTCAGAAAAACTACACCACTACAGAGAAAGAGCTACTTGCGGTAGTCTTTGCTTTCGATAAATTCAGGGCGTATTTGATAGGAACAAAGGTGATCGTGTACACTGATCATGCAGCCATCAAGTATCTGGTTACGAAAAAGGATGCAAAACCAAGACTAATTCATTGGGTGTTACTTCTTCAAGAGTTTGATTTGGAAATCCGCGATAGAAAAGGGTGCGAGAATCAAGTTACAGATCATTTATCTCGTCTGGAAAATGGGAGCAAACAGCAACCTAGAGAAAGTATAAAGGAAACATTTACAAATGAACAGCTGCTGAAAGCAGATATATATTCAGTGCCATGGTACGTAGACTTTGTGAACTACATTGTAAGCGACATCTTTTCTCCCGAATTGCAATATGAGTAGAGAAAAATTTTTTTGAAAGATGTCAAACAATATTTTTGGGATGAGCCTTTTCTTTTTAAACAATGCGCTGACCAATTACTAAGTAGATGTGTTACAGAGGACAAAATAGAATCAGTGCTACAGCAATGTTATGTAGCACCATATGGGGGTCATTACGGAGGAACACGCACAACTGCAAAAATTTTGCAATCAGGTTTGTACTGGCTCACTCTTTTTAAGAATGCTAATATTTCTGTAAAAAGTTGTGACAGGTGCCAAAGGGTAGGAAATATTACAAGAAAACATGAGATAGCACTCAATAATATTATGGAGATTGAAATATTTAATGTTTGGGGGATAGATTTCATGAAACCAGTTCCGATATCTTTCGGCAATCAATACATTCTCTTGGCTGTGGATTATGTTTTAAAGTGGGTAGAAGCAGTGACGCTACCAAATAATGAAGGAAATGGAGTTCTAAAATTTTTACAGAAAAATATGTTGACCAGATTCGGAATACCCAGAGCAATTATTAGCGATGGAGGATCTAATTTTTGCAATAGGTCATTCAATGGATTATTAAGCAAATATGGAGTCAGACATAAAATGACCCCGACATATCACCCACAAAATAATGGCCAAGTGGAGGTTTCTAACAAAGAGATTAAAAGATTTCTAGAAAAGGTGGTGAATCCCAATAGGAAGGATTGGTCTCAAAAACTGGATGATGCATTGTGGGCATACAGAACAGCTTACAAAACTCCCCTGGGCACCACTCCATACAATTTGATTTACGGAAAAGCTTGTTATTTACCTGTGGAGCTTGAATATAAAGCTTACTAGGCAATCAAGACATTAAATTTGGATTTAAAGGAAGCAAGAAGAAATCGTTTTTTACAATTGCAAGAATTAGAAGATCTGAGGATGGGTGCTTACGAGAATGCTAAACTTTACAAGGAAAAAGTAAAGAGATGACACGACAAAAAGATTCAAAAGCGAGTTTTCAAAAAAGGACAAGCAAGTTTACTTTTTAACTCAATATTGAAGCTTTTTCCAGGTAAGTTAAAATCTCGGTGGTCTGCCCCTTTGAAGTAATAGAAGTTTATCCATACGGCACTTTGGAATTACGAGATGAAAAAACGGCCAAAATTTTAAGGTAAATGGCCAGAGAGTAAAATTATACCTTGGAGAAAAATTGACAGAAATTACGTCAATTCCTCTTGAGAACAGAGAATCTACATGAAACATGGAAAAATCAAGTTGAAAACTTACAAATCAAGCGTTTATTGGGAGGCAACCTAATTTATTAGTATTCTTTTGTTTATTTTAAGTTTCGGTCAAAATAATGGTGATGCTACAATGTTAGCTATAACATCATACTTAATCGAAAAAAAAAATAGATATAGATATATATATATATATATATATATATATAAGAATAATAAAGAATAAAAAATATTAATAATAAATAATTAAATAGATTAGTCAATCAGTTCTTTTATTTAGTGTTATTTAACCGTGATATTTCCCAAAGTGTGAATTTCATCAAAATTTTAAAATTTCTTTCAAATTGGAATTTTCTCTTTTGCTCGCCTTATAAATGCTGCAGTAGCTTTAACAGATTTCTCATCCAAAAGAAAGAAAATTCTATTTCTCTTTGTAGATCAGCAGCTACCAACATGAGGCCAAAGAGTGCTGGAAAGAAAGCTGCTAAACATTTGTTTCAGCCAGAATTTATTAACGATGTCGCAAAAATTCGATATGAGCAAGGGATGAAGCAGAGGACATTTGCGGTTGAGAAGGGCTTTGTAATTTCTGATGACAACTATTCAGGGTATCCAATTTATGTTTCCTCGGTTATCCAGAGTCACAACTGGACACTATTTTGCGTTCGTCCAGCCGAAGTCATCATGAACCTGGTTCGTGAGTTCTATGCTAACTTCGAGGGTGAGTTGCCCCAATCGGTAAAGGTTCGGAAATGTGAGGTGAAGATTTCACCCGCAACAATAAATTCGTTCTACAAGTTAGAAGAAGGGATAATTTTTACGCTCATGCCGACAATCAATCTCCAGCATACCTAGAAGCTGTCCAAAAGGGGATTGGTGAACCAGATACCGACTGGGTCATCTCTAAAACAGCATCGCTCTCTCTCCCTCGCATTGCGCTTCTCCCAAAAGCGAGAGTATGGTATCATTTTCTTAAAAGCCGCTTAATCCCTTCATCTCATGGACAACATGTGAAAAAGGATAGAACTATTTTACTCTATTGTATTCTGACTAGGAAACGTATCAATATTGGGAGGATTATATATAGAAATTTATGTGCTAATGCATTAAGCTCCAAAGGGCAATTCCTGTTTCCTTCTCCGATAACAGGGTTAGGTGAACTCTCTGGAGTAGTTTATGAAGAACAGGAATTGATCCTTGCTCCAGCATCTGGAATTACTCTTTTGGCAGTCAAAAGAATAGCTATGAATAAACCAGGGGATGAAGAAGTGGATAAAGATGAAGAACAGAGGAAAAGAAAATCTCATGATTCAAATGCTGCAAGCGGAGCTGCAGCAACAGCAGAGAACATCATTTACCAACAACAAATCATGGAAGTGCTACTGCTGCTCGATGAAAAATTGGAAAAGTAGAAGAAAACTCTGCTTATGATCGAACAAAGAATCAGCCAGAGTGAGATTCTACAATACAACATTTATGACAAACTTCGCCGGATCAAACGAAAGAACAGGGTATTCTGGTGCTACACTCAACTCAATGACAAGGCAATAGCAGACAGCTTTCAGAGAGATTACACCAAGCTACATTCAACATTTTCTCATTTTCCCACAAGCCTACTACAGCAATCGGATTCCGAATCCGACAAAGAAGAATAGCAATCACGGGAAGTACCTGCCCTTTCTTTTTATTTTGTGTAGCACACTATTTTGTTTAGCAGTGAGGGCACTGTCAATTTTAAGTTTGGGAGTAAAGTGTATTAGAAAGCGGTAGGAAAAAGTGAAATATCTACTGTGCAAAACAATATCTACTGTGCAAAAATGTTCCTAAAAATGAAGTATCTAGAATTTTCCTAACTCCATAATTTTGTTAAAAAATTTCATTATGATGCATTAATGACATTTAACTAAGAATTATTCCACTTAATCTAATTTTTCTTCATTGCACACAAAGTTCTCTCTAGTTTGCTTAAAGATGTATCCTAATTAAATTTCTCAATTTTATTTAGATAAAAATAAGTTAATGTTTATCAAGAAAATTAGAAATAAAAGACTTCTTTAAAAAAAAATTTATAATAATAATAATATATTGAAAAACAGAATAATTGCAATTTACTAATCTACTTTCAATTTCGAGTGAGCCCTTTGGATACTCGATGGGTAGAAATTAAATAGAGGAAATTCGGGAGGAACTCCGTTGTAATATTATTGACTATATTCCTTTATAATATTATATTATATTTATCTTTAAGTGACACTACTGAGTAATCGGTGACCTTCATAACCAATGTTGACACTCGTGTAAAAAGCTAGTGTGACTTGTAAGAGAAAGTAAAAAAAAAAAATTTTTTTGAAATCTAATTAACTTTGGAAAAATATTAAAGTGTTACTAATCTATAATACTAACTGTGAAATTTAGTTTTGATGATTGAACTTAACAAGTTGAAGAGGAGTTTGAGTACACACACACTTTGATAAATTATTTTATTGGAAAATAATTCTATGTTAATTGACTTTAATTATGATGCTGTTACTTTTAATAAAATTACAAGTTTTGAATTATTCTGGAAATCACATGACATTCATTAATGTTACCTTGGAAATTTTTAATATTGACTTTATTTTGCATCACTTGAGAACGAGTAATGGTTCAAATTTGGGGGTATTTGTAACTCTTAAATTAGAGTTATTTTATACTGTTTGTTATTAATAAAATTTGTATGATTTGAGTGAATTTAAATAGAATGTGGTCAAAATTGTAAAAATTGCTATAAGTTATTAAGTATGGAAAGAATTTAAGATACTAATGATTTTTATGCATATATTTTCAAATAATTCAGATTATTAGCATTAATAATTTTTTTTTTATCTTTAGCTACAAAATTAGGAAAGATTGGATTGTACATTTGAACGACTTAAAAAAGAGGAAGATGGACGAGAACATCCTAAAATCAAAGAAATTGAATTGATGGAAGAACAAGAGAGAGAAGAGAAAGAGAATGGTGATGTGACACTAAAAGAAAGAAGATGTAACACCCCGAGAAAACACCGCGTTCCCGGTGCGCTACAGTGCATCTACACATTACACACACTAACACTTGACATAACTCACTCAATTTAATACCCCTTTCGTTTTCAAATCATTTTCAAAAGAACATTTGTGAGTATGAAAAATTTTCGACTCGATTCGAAAATAACTCGCATCCCGAAGAGGGAACACGAAGTCCTCAACATAAAAACTACGCAGCGGAAAAGAAAACCATTTAAAACAATTTAAGATAAAACGGTAGGACTTGAAATCCTAGGAAAGAATCCAACGCACCCCTCGAACTACACAATCCGGTACCGTGTACTCACGTCCCCACTTCGACACCTCGCGCGCACCCTCGCGGTGCCGCACATGCCAACTCAACGTCACTATGTCTCGCGCACGCTCACAGCGCCGCGTGCCCCACGCACCCTGCCGCTGTACAGTACGTCCGCGTGCACGCCCTCACCCGGCATCGCATGACCCGTGAGTACCCGCAGGGCCGACCTGTGATCACGCCGCACTTTCACGCTCATCTACACTTCTCTAACATTCACTGTACACACCTCAACCAATTTCATATCGTCTCGACTCCCAATCCCTCTCCTGAAATTTCGGCAGAGTAACGCCTAAAAACTGGTTATCCCAAAAATTTAAAACCCTATACACAGTTCACCAAAACTAACAATATTTATCTATCCATCATCTAGAGAAAATCATCATAACACAATCACAATAAGATGACAACGAAAATCCATCAGTTGCAAACGAAGAAAATTCACAGTATAGAGCAAATTCCAAGCTCTTACATGTACAATATATGGGTACGTCGCCAAAATCACACGCACTCCATATACACCTATACACTGACGCATATACAACTCATCTCATTGACTGTACATAATCACCACAAAGAAAAGTACCCACAAACAAACCAGGCCACCACCTACCATCTCCACAGGTCGGGTCGCCCTAACAAAATTCCAGCATCTGGTGCCTCGGTCGCACACCGCCAACCATCCTATGCCTTAGAACTAGACTCTCGAGTCTCACCAGCAAGATCGTCAGCACCTACACCACAGAACACACAACATAAGCCTAACGCTCAGTAAGTAATGCGATATGAAAGTAAAAGCCGACAATGCGATCCTATCACATGCAGTCTCTACACTCACACTCATGTTGTCACATCTGTGACCCGTAGTGCAGCCGCACCAGGGTAAGGAGGAACCTCACGCCACCCTATATCCTGACACGTCGCCACCGTCCCGGACTCCCCAGCAACGAGGCCCACAAGCTACACACACGCATCACCACACGGCAACAACATCAGGAAAGGGTGTACCTCGCCCCACACTACACCTTGACACGTTGCCCCCATCCCAGCCTCCCCAGCACAGGGCCACAGTTGCCACACACACGTTTCGCGACAGCCCAACCGGTCCACTCCTCGAGCAGAATCCGCGACTGGTGTTGCACCGGCCTACACACTAGTAGGATCTACGGTACCACTGCCCATTACCCTCACCGTCAACATATTCACGCCGCATGACGGCCCAGCCGGCCCACTCCTCGAGCGAAATAAGTGATTGGTGAAGCACCGACCTACACACTAGCAGGATCCGCGGTACCACCGCCACACGTCTCACCACATACTCAAAACATGCTCAAAACATTTTCGTTCACATTTTTAAAATATGATGCATGCCAAACAATACGCACGCACACCACAATCAATCACATAAATCCTAAAGTTCTACGGTGTAGGCCCACTTGGGCAAAACGCATGCATGCACTACTTACCTGGCGTCCTAAGCTCGCTCGATGCACAGCTTCGCCAAAAAGTGTCTCAACCTGAAACACAAATAATCACTCATAAATCTTCGTCTCAAAATTCACCAAATAAGCTAAAATAATATTTCTTAACTAAACCTATGAGGTTCCAGTTAAAATGGGTCACCAAAATGGATTTGTCCAAAAATCAGCCTAAAGTTCGGACGCGCATAATTTTTGCGTCCGTAACAGAATCGAGTGATTCAAGTGGCTAAACGTCCCCTTAGGAACCTAGTCTAGCATACTAAAACGGATTTTAAAACGGTAAGCCGCAGACAGGCGAAAAATGCCAAAAACCGAATCTGCCATTTTTTTATAAAATTTCAACATTTGTTTTTCTTCAACCAAAACCCATTCAATTTAGCTTTACGCACCAAAAACAGCCATGCCACTATCACACGTCAAAATTCTACAAAAAACGCTCACTAATTTGAGTTGGACCAAAATCCGACATAAACTTCTGACGCGCATAACCTTTGCGTCGAATATCAGAATCGAACGATTTTAGTGGCCATACGTCCCTCTAACAACCTAATTTATCCCACAAAACAGAATTTAAAACGATCAACCGAACGTAGGCCGAAACGGCCAAAAACAGAAACTATTTTTATACGAAAAATAGCCAAAAATTCAAGTTCGATCCAAACTTGCCAATTCCTTCACCGAACAATCACATTTTGATCTACCAATGCATACATTAACAAAATTGGTGGTTCCCAACAAAAAAAACAGAATGGCAGCACAAAACGCTCACGGTTCTCTTCCCACAACCATGCATTCTCAACCCGCCCATTGCACCATAAAAATTCACTTCTATCCCTTTTAAATTCTAGCATGAAATTTCAGAAACTTAGAGGTAAGAACAAATTTCATGCTCGGCCATCTAAGCAGGGCAAAAACCGAAAGAGAAACTCCCTGTTTTCGGTCAGTTTCGTCGCGGGAGGGCCGAGCCACACACTGGCTCCAGCACACACACACACACACTACACTCTAAAATGCTCCAACAACCGAGCTCTACCGTCGGGAGTCCAAGAACAACCGAGCTTCCACGCTCGGTCGACAGAACCAAAAAAAAAAAAAGGGGAGAACTCACCTTCAATTTTTCAGCGCGGGAAGGCAAAACAGCTTCTCTCTTCAGCTCACCGGAGTACTCTGGGCACCGGCGTCTCTCCCTTGGCAGTCGGTCGTCGGCAATTTCCCTTCCCCGATCTCTCTCTCGCTCCCTTTCTCGGCCGCACGACAACACGTTGGAATGGCTTCCACCCAAAGTCATTCCACCATATAACGTTTTTTTTATTTTTATTTTTAACTTTTAATTTAATTGCAAATTACCAAAATGCCCTCACGTATTTTAATCGTCCGTAAATTCGTTAATTTCTCGACCTCCCGACTTTAAATTTTGAAAATCATCGCAAAAGTAGGCTCTGAGTCTTATAATTTAAATTTTTCCGTTGAAATATTTCTCAAAACTCCGACCGATATTAAATTAAAAATTTCAGAAATTAAAATTAAAATTCAAAATTTCCGGGTTATTACATCCCCCCCACCTTATAAGAATTTTGTCCCCAAAATTTATGTACCGAATAAGTCGGGATACTGCCGCTCCATGTCATCACGCCGCTCCCAAGTAGTCTCTTCTACACCATGGTTGCACTACATAACTTTGACCAGCGGAATCTCCTTGTTGCGCAGCACCTTCACTGGTTTTTCCTCGTAGGACTGCGTTGGCTGGATCTCTATATCCTGTTGCGTCACTACCTGAGAGGGATCGCGCATACACTTCCTCAACGTCGAGACATAAAAAACATCATGGATGGCATCCATCGATGTAGGTAACTGAAGCTGGTATGCAGTTCTCCCAATCCGCTTGACAATCGGGAATGGTCCCATAAATTGAGGGTTGAGTTTCCCCCGCTTTCCGAACCTTACCACTCCCTTGAACGGCGAGACCTTCAGAAAAACCTCGTCGCCCTCATTAAACTCCAACTCCCAACGTCTCTGATCAGCATAACTCTTCTGTCGACTCTGAGCCACTTCCATCCTCTTCCGTATCACAGAAATCTTGTCGACAGTCTGTTGTAAAATCTCAGGACCTATAAATCGGGCCTCCCTAACCTCATCCCAATATAATGGCGACCTTTACTTCCTTCCATAGAGGGCCTCGTATGGCGCCATACCAATGGTGGACTGATAGTTGTTATTATACGAGAATTCTACTAGCGGTAAGAACTTGCTCCAAGTCGCCTGACACTCCAACACACAAGCCCTGAGCATATCCTCCAGAATCTGTATAGTCCGTTCTGACTGCCTGTCGGTCTGAGGATGAAAGGCCGTACTGAAATCTAATCTATGCCCATAGCCTTATGCAGACTCCTCCAAAACTTGGAGATGAACCTAGGATAACAATCGACACCGGAATCCTATGAAGTCTAACTATCTCCTGAATATACAACTGGGCAAACTGATCCATCGTATAATTCATCCTCACAGGCAAAAAGAGAGACGACTTCGTCAACCTGTCCACAATCACCCATATCGCATCATGGCCCTTGGCAGTCCTCGGTAGTCCCACCACAAAATCCATGGTGATTCGCTCCCACTTCCACTCCGGTATAAGCAATGGTTGGAGCATCCCAGACAGTCGTTGATGCTCCGCCTTCACCTGCTGGCAGACTACGCAGGTTTCAACCTATTCAGCCACTGCTCGTTTCATGTTAGGCAACCAATAATGCTGCTTCAAATCCCTGTACATCTTAGTGCTTCCCGGATGCACAGAGAAAGCAGATGAATGGGCCTCTGATAATATATCCCTCATCAGCTTGTCATCCTTTGGGACGTACCACCTATCCCGAAATTTCAGAATCCCGTCCTCTGAATAGCTGAACTCAGAATCAGGCCTGGCCTCCATATTCGCCTTCAGCTCGCTACACTCCGAATCAGTCTCCTGAGTCTGCCTGATCCTGTCCAGAATAGTCGGCCTCAACGACAAGGTAGATAGAGTGGCTGCCAGGTCAGAAACTACCTCCAAACCAAAACTCTCCATCTCCGTCACTAACGCAACAGGCCTTATCGTAGTCATGGCAGAAGTCGAAGCTGTCACCCTACTCAAGGCATCTGCCACCACATTCGCCTTCCCCGGGTGGTACCTGATCTCCACATCGTAGTCCTTGACCAGCTCGAGTCATCTTCTCTGTCTCAAATTCAGCTCCTTCTATATGAAAATGTACCTCAAGCTCTGATGGTCCGAGTAAATCTCGCACTGCTGCCCATACAGATAATGCCTCCAAATCTTGAGTGCAAATACAACCGCCGCTAGTTCCAAATCGTGAGTGGGATAATTCTGCTCGTAAGCCTTTAACTGCCTAGAAGCATAGGCAATCACTCTCTCATTCTGCATCAAAACACACCCCAAACCGATCCTGGAGGCATCACAATAAATGCAGAACTTCTCTCATTCCACGGGCAGTGTCAGTACAGGAGCCGTAGTCAACTTCTGCTTCAATGTTTGGAAGCTGTCCTCATACCTGTCGGTCCACTCATACTTTGCATTCTTCCTGGTCAGCCGGGTCAAGGGGGCCGAGATCTTAGAAAATCCCTCAATGAATCTCCGATAATATCCAGCCAACCCCAGAAAACTACGTATGTCGCTAATACTGGTCGGCCGCGGCCACTTCTTTACAGCCTGAACCTTCACTGGATCAACTGAAATACCCTCAACGGAGATAACATGCCCCAAGAAGTGAGTCCTGTCCAACCAAAACTCGCACTTCGAGAACTTAGCATACAATTGATGCTGGCTCAAAATAGTCAATACAATCCTCAGGTGCTCGCTGTGCTCCTCCTCACTTCCCGAGTAGATCAGGATGTTGTCGATAAACACAATCACAAACTTGTCCAGGTACTCCCTGAACACTCTGTGCATCAGGTACATGAATGTTGCAGGGGCATTGGTCAACCCGAAAGACATAACCAAAAACTCGAAGTGCCCGTACCTCGTCCTGAAGGCCGTCTTCGGTACATCTTTCTCCTTCACTTTTAACTGATGATAGCCGGACCTCAGGTCGATCTTAGAAAACGCTCGGGCACCCTGCAGCTGATCAAAAAAATCGTCAATCCTCGGCAATGGGTACTTGTTCTTCACCGTCAACTTATTCAGTTACCGGTAGTCAATACACATATGTAGGGATCCGTCCTTCTTCTTGACGAACATAACTGGCGCTCCCCAAGGTGAAAAACTAGGGCGTATAAAGCCCTTATCTATTGGTTCCTCCAGCTGAGCTTTCAGCTCCTTAAGTTCAATAGGTGCTAATCTGTAAGGGTTCTTGCACACTGGCTCGGCACCTGGGAAAACATCTATCTCAAATTCAATCTCCCTGTCAGGGGGCAACCCTGGTAAATCATCACGAAACACTTCCGGGAACTCCTGCACAACAAGAATATCTTGTGTCCAAGTATCACCTTGTGACTGTAAATCCCCGACACTTGCCAAAAACCCCTGGCAACTCATGCCGAACACCCGTGGAGCCTAACAAGAAAATATAGCAGAAATCCTGGCAAGACCTTTACCTGCTTTAAATGTGTAGCTCTCCCCGCCCGGGGGCCGGAAATGAACCTCTCTGGTCCTGCAGTCAATCTCCGCATGATGCCTGAACAGCCAGTCCATTCCCAAGATCACCTCATAACCGCTCATATGGAGTATAACTAGCTCGACATATAACTGCTTCCTCCCCACTGTCACAACATTGCCCCGCACCACCTGTTCTGAATACAAATGCTCGCCGGATGGCAAAATCACATCATAATGTCGGTCGGCAGGACTGAACTCCAAGTTGGCCTTAACCACAAAGCCCGTCGACACAAAGGAGTACGTATCGCCCATATCAATCAAGGTATAAGCTGCCACACCAGAAACAAAAATGTTACCTGCAATCACTGATGGCTGGGCAGCATCATCTGGCTCAAAAAGGGCAAAGACCCTCGGTGTAATTCTGGTTGACGCCCTGCTCGCCGCTGGGCATCTGCTGGTAAAGTGTCCCACCTCATTGTAGTTGAAGCAGCGGTTCTGACGTGGCTTCTGGCACTCTCTGGACATGTGGCCCACCTCACCACAGTTATAACACCGCAATGGGCCTATTCTGCACTCGCATGGGCAGCTCCTCTGACATTTCGGGCACACTGGAAACTGTCCCGACCCCTGCGGTCTCTTAGTGCTCCCCTGGCTGCTAGAACTGTTACTATGCCTCTTTAGGGCCTTCTGCACAGACACCTTCCCGCTGGCCTATGGCAGCGACTCTCTGAATGATCTCCGAGGCTATTCTCTGGGTACCTCTCGGTAACTAGGACGCTTCGCCCGAGCCTCCTCAATGTCAAAGGCCTTCACTACCACCTCCTCGTACGGCATGCTTCGGGTCCCCGCAATCCACATGTCCATATAAATATCTGGCTTCAGGCCCTGCACAAACTGATGTACCTTATTCTCATCGAGGCTCACCAAATGCCTTGCAAACTGTGACAAGGCTTCGAATTGCTGTACATACTCGGCCACAGTGCCGGTCTACTTCAATTGTGCAAACTCCACCATTTTCTGTGTCCTGATAGAATGGCTGAAATACTTGCCGAAAAACACCGACTTGATCTCCTCCCAGGTCATGGCCTCCACATCTCTCGTGGCCACCACAGTATCCCACCAATGGCTCGTATCCTTGGCAAGATAGAATGCCGCACTAGAAACTCTGTCCTGCTCCTCTACCTTGGCAAAACTCATCATCCTCTCCATACTCTGTATCCACTCCTCAGCACTGAGAGGATCCAGAGATGATCTGTCAAAAGTCGGGAGTCTAAGTTTATGCAGCCTGTCACCCCCTCTGTCAGACGAACCCTGGGCGCTAGACTAACCTTGGTTGTCCCTGCTCATAAACCTCTCCAACTGCTGAGACTGACGGTGGACCAACTCGGTAAGCTGCCGGACGGTATCATCCATGTTGCCCAAAGCACTAGGAGGCGCCTCTCGTCGTTGCTGCCTTTTACCTCTACCTCTCGCCTCTCTTGACATTTTCTACCTTTAACATATACAAATCTCACATTAGTACTACAATAAATTCAAATCTAAACACTTACAGTTGGTGGAGTGCTCCTGTGCAGCGGCTGGCGGTGTTAGGTAATCCTCTGAACGACGCTGACCCCGTGGCTCTGATACCATAACTGTAACACCCCGAGAAACCCCGCGTTCCCGGTGCGCTACAGTGCATCTACCACTACACACACTAACAATTGACATAACTCACTCAATTTAATACCCCTTTCGTTTTTAAATCATTTTCAAAAGAACATTTGTGAGTATGAAAAATTTTCGACTCGATTCGAAAACGACTCGCGTCCCGAAGAGGGAACACGAAATCCTCAACATAAAAACTACGCAGCAGAAAAAAAACCATTTAAAATAGTTTAAGATAAAACGGTAAGACTCGAAATCCTAGGAAAGAATCCAACGCACCCCTCGAACCACACAATCCGGTGCCGCGCACTCACATCCCCACTTCGACACCCCGCGCGCACCCACGCGGTGCCGCACGCGCCAACTCAACGTCACGGCGTTTCACGCACGCTCACAGCGCCGAGTGCTCCACGCACCCTGCCGCTGTATAGCACGTCCGCGCAACGCCCTCACCTGGCGCCGCACGACCCGTGAGTACCCGCAGGGCTGCGTGCCCCGCGAACCTGCGATCACGCCGCACTCCAACGCTCATCTACGCTTCTCTAGCATTCACTGTACGCATCTCAACCTATTCCATATCCTTTCGACTCCCAACCCCTCTCCCAAAATTTTGGCAGAGTAACGCCTAAAAACTGGCTATCCCAAAAATTTAAACCCTGCACACAGTTCACCAAACACCAACAGTAAATATCTATCAACCATCCAGAGAAATCACCATAACAAAATCAGAGTAGCAATTCCAAACTCCTACATGTAAAATATATGCGTACGTCGCCAAAATCACACGCACTGACGCATATATAATTCATCTCATCGATTGTACATCAACACAGCAAAATAAAAATACCCGCAAACTAACCCAGCCACCACCTACCATCCCCACGGGTCGGGTCGTCCTAACAAAATTCATCGTCCGGTGCCACGATCGCACGCTGCCAAACATTCTATGCCTCAGGCCTAGGCTCACGAGGCTCACCAGCAAGGTCGTCAGCACCTACACCACAGAACACACAACATAAACCTAACGCTTAGTAAGTAATGCGATATTAAAGTAAAAGCCGACAATGCAATCCTATCACATGCAGTCTCTACACTCACACTCATGTTGTCACATCTGTGACGCGTAGTGCAGCCGCACCAGGGTCAGGAGGAACCTCACGCCACCCTACACCCTGACACGTCGCCACCGTCCCGAACTCCCCAGCAACGAGGCCCACAAGCTACACACATGCATCACCATACGGCAACCACATCAGGGTAAGGGTGTACCTCGCGCCACACTACACCCTGACACGCCGTCCCCGTCCCAGCCTCCCCAGCACAGGGCCACAGTTGTCACACGCACACATTTCGCGACAGCTCAGCCGACCCACTCCTCGAGCGGAATCTACGACTGGTGTGCACCGGCCCACACACTAGTAGGATCCGCGGTACCACTGCCCATCACCCTCACCGTCAACACATTCACGCCACATGACGGCCCAGCCGGCCCACTCCTCGAGTGAAATCCGCGACTGGTGAAGCACCGGCCCGTACACTAGCGGGATCCACGGTACCACCGCCACACGTCTCACCGCATACTCAAAACATGATCAAAATCATTTTCGTTCACGTTTTTAAAATATGATGCATGTCAAACAATACATACGCACACCACAATCAAATCACATAAACCTTAAAGTTCTACAGTGTAGGCCCACTTGGGCAAAACGCATGCATGCATTACTTACCTGACGTCCTAAGCTCGCTCGATGCACAGCTTCGCCAAAAAGTGTCTCAACGTAAAACACAAATAATCACCCATTAATCTTCGTCTCAAAATTCACCAAATAAGCTAAAAATAACCTTACTTAACTACACTCATGAAATTCCAACTAAAACGGGTCATTGGTTTGGTTCGGCCGAAAACCAGCTTACAGTTCGGGCGCGCATAACTTTTGCGTCCTTTAAGGGAATCAAGTGATTCAAGTGGCTAAACGTCCCCTTAGGAACCTAGTTTAACATACCAGGACGGATTTTAAAACGGTGAGCCGCAGCTAGGTGAAAAAATCCCAAAACCGAATCTGCCCCTTTTTTTCAATTTCCACATTTTTGTTTCCTTCCATCAAAATTCACTCAAAACTAGTTTTACGCATCAAAAACGGCTATGCTACTATCACACATCGCAATTCTATGAAAAACGCCCGCTAATTTGACTTGGATCAAAATCCGACATAAACTTCCGACGCGCATAACTTTTAAGTCGGATATCGGAATCAAACGATTCCAGCTGCCATGCGTCCTTCTAACAGCCTAATTTAACTCACAAAAACAGAATTGAAAGCGATCAACCGAAGCAAGGCCAAAATGGCTAAAATCAGAACTGCCCTACACAAACAATGATTGATTATGATTTCAAATTTTAAATTTCAAAATTTCTACACACAACTAGCCATATTTCGCTCATATATCTCGGCCAAGCTCACCGCAAATGCAAGGAGGTCGAGCACTAAGCTCGGCCAAAACAGGAAACCGACAGGGCTCACCGTCGGTTTCCTTAAACTCATGGCATCTCCCTCCTACTACACTCCAACCTTGCGGCCAATTCCATCAAAGGTGAAGGCAGGCCGAGCACTAAGCTCGGCCAAACCAAAAAAAAAATGAGAAGAGCAGCAAGAGGGGAAAAACTTACTGCGGCGTCGTTGTGCGCTCGGTCGAAGGGAGAGTAAGACACAACCGAACACCTAGTCGCAAGCGGTTTCTCCCACGCTCACTCGCGTCGGCCGAAGATCGGAGCTCAAAAAGTTTCTACTTCCCTTGGTCGGGCTTCACCTCTCGGGCGTCAATGAACAGCAGCAGCCGAATGCCTTCCTCCCGAAGCCATTCGGCTGTTATCTTTTTTTTTTTAATTAATTAAATTACCATAACGCCCTCACGTGTTTTTATCGTCTGTAATCTCGGTGAATTCACGACCTCCCGACTTTAAATTCTAAAAACTATCACAAAAGCAGACTCCGAGTTTTATAATTTAAATTTTTTCGTTAAAATATTTTTCCGAAACTCCAACCGAATTCAAATTAAAAGTTTCGGGAATAAAATTTAAAAATCTAAAATTTTCGGGTTATTACATTTTGGCTGATTGTTGATTGATTTGATAAGTTGTTGGCTGAAAGTTGATAAATTATTGATAAATTAATGTTGGTTTTTTGGCTGTTGGTTTTTTTGTTTTTTGTATTAGATGAATAGTTTGATATTGATTAGATTAGAAGTAGAAGATGACGATGACGTATCGATGAGTTGATATGGTTGGTTGCAATAATTGATTTCATTTTAATGTTTGTCTAATGATTTTGAATTGATTGATTGGTTGTTAGAATTAAATTGACTATTTAGTTAGATTTACTATTTATATTGTATTTTTAAGTTTTAAAGTACTTAGATTAATTTTGGATGTTAGATTTACTGTTTGATAATTAGATTTAGTTTATATGTTATGTAGTTGGATTTATTTTGGATTTTGAATTTAGTTTTTTAGATTTCATTTTAATATTTGATAGTTGGATTTAGACTTTTAGTTTGTATGTTTGATATTTGGATTTAAACTTTTAGTTTGTTTAATGTCTATGAATTTTTATTTAGGTTTAACATTTTTAAATAAAACAGATTTTTGGGATTTGATTTTAAAATTTTTGTGTAAAAAAAAAAGATGTTGGGAGGAACCGGGACTGCACCGAAATTTGGTCCGATCCTGATCCTTCCCAGAACCGGTTCTGGTTCTCAAGAAGAAAATCTTGAAAGCACGGTCTGGGCTCAAGACCAGACCGAACCGACTCGTTCCCACCCCTAATTATCACCACTATGTTAGAGTTGAAGTGACTTAATCCTAGTCATTGGTTGGGAAGGTGCCACTAGTATAAATAAGGATAATGTCTTTGAGTTTGTGTGAAGTAAATAAAAGTAAAAACAAAAGTGAGATATAAAAGAAGTAGCATTTTCTTCTAAACTCTCTAGCCTCTCTCATTTCAAAATATTTTCCAACAAAGTGGTAGTAGAATTTGAAGATTCTTTGTAAAAAGATGTTAAATGGTTGTATGGTTCTCTTCCAAGTTCCAAGACTCAACAATAGCGATTACGACAATTGGAGCATCAAGATGAAGACTCTCCTTAGTACCCAAGACGTGTGGAAAATAGTAAATAAAGGTCACACCGAGTTGGAGAACGATGTAAATTCATCTCAAACTCAAAAGGATAGTTTGAGAGACTCAAGAAAGAGAGATAAGAAGACTATCTATCATATCTATCAAGGGTTAGATGAAGATGCTTTTGAAAAGATTTCAGAAGCAAAGACGGCAAATGAAGCATGAGAAAAGCTTCAAACTTCTTACAAATGAGCAGCTCTAGTAAGAAAGGTACGCCTTAAAGCTTTAAGAGTTGAGTTTGAAACTTTACATATGAAAGAAGAAGAAGGCATCTCCGACTACTTCTCAAGAGTCTTAACAGTGACCAATCAACTAAAGAGAAATGGTGAAAAGTTAGATAAAATAAAAATAATGGAGAAGATCCTTAGATCAGTAGATTCAAAGTTTGAGCATATCGTCACCGTTATCGAAAAAATGAAAAATTTGGAGATAATGACGATGGAGTAACTTTTAAGATCATTGCAAGCCTATGAAAAAAAGAAAAAGAGGAAAGGAGAGATCATGGAGCAACTACTCAAGACTCAAGTTGTTCCAACCAAAGAAGAAAGCAATTATAAGAACCAGCAAAGACGAGTTTATGGTCAAGAACGAGGACGCGGTCATGGACATGAACGAGGTTGGACCCAACGACGATAACAACAATTCTCAAAGAAAAGAAAACTCAACAAGAGGTCGTGGGAAAGGCAATTCTAAATCAAGGTATGACAAGCCACATATTAAGTGTTACAATTGTGAGAAGTTTGGTCATTACGCTTTCGAACGTAGAGCTCCTAAAAGCAACAAGATTGAGGAAAAGGTCAACTACGTTGAAGAAAGTACACGAGGAGATGGCACCGTGCTATTGGCTTACAAGGATAATAACAAAGAAGAAGATAATAGATGATACTTGGATACTGGTGCAAGCAATCATATGTGTGGAAAAAGAAGCATGTTTGTGGAGTTTGACGAATCTATAAGTGATGATGTGACTTTTGGAGATGAATTTAAGGTAGCAGTACAAGGTAAAGGTAAAATTCTCATCTGCTTAAAGAATGGAGAATACACATTCATATCAAATGTCTATTATATGCCAAATATAAAGAGTAATATCTTGAACTTGGGTCAACTCTTAGAGAAAGGTTATGATATTCATTTGAGAGATAATAACCTTTCTATAAGAGATAAAGCTAACAACTTGATCGCAAATGTGCCGATGTCAAAGAATTGAATGTTTGTGCTCAACATTCAAAATGAAGTTGGTAAATGTCTCAAGGCGTGTTACAAAAACATATCTTGGCTCTGGCATATTAGATTTGGGCATCTCAACTTGTGAGGACTAAAATTGTTGTCCAAGAAAGAGATGGTGAAAAAACTACTTTGCATTTGTCATCTTGATCAAGTATGTGAAGGATGTCTAATTGGGAAGCAATTTAAGAAAAGTTTTTCAAAGGAATCAGACTCAAGAGCTAAGAAGCCGCTAGAACTCATACATACGGATATGTGTGGTCCAATCAAGCCAAACTCACTCGGTAAGAATAACCATTTCCTTCTCTTCATTGATGATTTCTCAAGAAAAACATGAGTATATTTCTTGAAGCAAAAATCTGAGGTTTTTGAAGTCTTCAAGAAATTCAAAGCTGTCATCGAGAAAGATAATGACCTACAAATCAAAGCTATGAAGCTTGATCGAGGAGGAGAGTTCACCTCAAAAGTATTTCAAGAGCTCTATGAGATTCATGGGATACGACGACTATTGAAAGTTCCAAGATCTCCTCAACAAAATGGAGTGGCAGAAAGAAATAATCGAATAATTTTTGAAATGGCAAGGAGCATGCTTAAAAGCAAAAGACTATACCAGGAGTTATGGGCAGTAGCAGTTGCATGTGCAGTCTATCTATCAAATCAATCTCTAACATGAAGTTTATGAGATAAAACACCACAAGAGGCATGGAGTGAAAGGAAGTCTAACATTGTTCATCTAAGAATCTTCGGGAGTATAGTCTATGTGCATATACCTGACAAGAAAAGAAGCAAGATAGATAATAAAAGCCAAAAGTACATCTTCATTAGCTACGACACTAACTCCGAAGGATACAAACTCTACTACCCTAATAGTGAGAATACAACCATTAGCCGAGATGTCGTATTCAATGAAGAAAGAGAATTGAATTGGAGATCACATAACAAAGAGTACACTTTTTTTCCATACTTTGAGGAAAATGACATGGAACAATCAAGGATGGAGCAGAAGTCTAATACTCCACCAACTCACCAACTGGGAGTTTTCAAGAAGATGAAAGTTCAAGTGAAAATGTTACACGCTTTAAGAGTTTACATGAACTCTATGAGGTAACTAAAAATTAAGATAACCTAACTCTCTTTTGCTTATTTGTCGATTGTGAGCCTATGAATTTTCAAGAAGCGGCAGAAAACAAGAATTGAAAAATGTCATGGATGAAGAGATAAAGGCAATCGAGAAGAATGATACATGGGAGTTAGCTTCACTTCCAAAAGGAAACAAGACAATCAAAGTGAAGTGGGTCTACAAAGCAAAGAAAAATGCCAATGGAGACGTCCAAAGATACAAGGCGAGATTGGTGGTAAAAGACTATAGTCAAAAAGCTAGCATCGACTATGATGAGGTATTTTCTTTTGTTGCTCGACTAGAAACTGTTAGATTGATTATTTCTTTGGCAGCTTAAAAAAAATGGAAGATACATTAAATAGATGTGAAATCTGCTTTCCTCAATGGAGTTCTTGAAGAAGAAATCTACATCGAGCAACCACAAGGCTATGAGATTAAGGAAAAAAAGACAAAGTTTTCAAGTTAAAGAATGCACTCTATGGGTTAAACCAAGCCCTAAGAGCTTAAAATACTTAAATTGACAAGTACTTGCACGATAGAAAGTTCATCAAGTGTCCACAACATGCACTCTACATCAAAATCTAAAACGGTGATATCTTAATCGTGTGCCTATATGTAGATAACTTGATATTAACAGGCAACAATTCCAGCATGTTCAAAGAGTTTAAAAAGGAGATAATGGAGGAGTTTGAAATGACTGACATCTTAATCATGTCTTACTACCTTGGAATTGAAGTAAAGCAGAAAGACAATGGCATCCTAATCACTCAAGAATGCTATTCCAAAGAGATATTTAAGAAATACAAGATGAATGATTCTAATCTAGTCGCCACACCAATGGAACGTGGAATCAAGTTGTTAAAGCATGAAAAATGAGAAAAAGTAGATCCAACACTTTTTAAGTGCTTGATTTGTAGCTTGCAATATGTGACGTGCACAACGCCAGATATTTTTTAAGTAGTTGGAGTTATTAGTAGATTTATGGAGAATCCAACAACTCATATGAAGACGGCAAAAATAATTTTTTGTTATTTAAGAGGTACAACAAACTATGGTTTGTACTATTTTTAATCTGATGATTACAAGCTCGTTGGATACAGTAATAGCGATTGTAGTGGAGACATAGATGATCGAAAAAGCACAACCGACTTTGTCTTTTACATAGGGGACACTGCTTTTACATGGATGTCAAGGAAGCAACTACTTGTCACTCTCTCAACATGCGAGGCAGAGTATATAGCTGCTACTTTATGTGTCTGTTTTGAAGGAATTGTATCTTCCACAAGAGGAGCTAACCAAGACTTGTATAAATAACAAGTCAGCAATAGCTTTCGCCAAGAACCTAGTCTTCCATGATCGAAGTAAGCACATTGACACGCGCTATCATTATATACGAGAGTGAATCATGAAGAAAGATGTACAAGTGGGGTACGTGAAGTCTCATGATCAAGTAGCTGATATCTTCAATAAACCATTTAAGCAAGAAAACTTCGTTAGATTAAGAACTTTAACTGGAGTAACAAGAAATCAAGTTTAAGGGTGGATGTTGAAATTATAAACTTGATTTCTTGGAGAAGCGTGTAGAAGCTTGGAGAAACCTGTAGAAGCTTGAACAAGCTATTAGAAGCTTGTAGAACCTTATAGAAGTTTATAGAAGTGTGTAGAAACTTATGGAAGCTTATAGAAAGATCTAGTGTAACATATTTTAGAGAAGTGTTCTCTATATCTTTTTAGAGAGTCAATTATGACCACTAGATTAGAGTTGATGTGGCTTAATCCTCGCCATTGGTTGAGTAGGTGCTACTAATATAAACAGATGTAATGTCTTTGAATTTGTGTGAAGTAAACAAAAAGAAAAATAAAAGTGAGAGATAAGAGAAGTAACATTTCCTTCTAAACTCTCTGGCCTCTCTATTTTCAAAATATTTTTTAACCCGCTAAGTTAGGAAAGAATGCAAAGATCACCTCAACACAAACAACATTACCAATCATCTCCATGATCTTAACCTTCATCCTCTGTGTTGACGACAGTCGCAACACGTAAATATTTGAACTTCAATATTGATGGAGAAAGGCATGGGGATTGATATCCATCTGTTAAAAAAAAGTCACGTGGCACCTCACAAGGGATATGCCTTCTTCTTCTTCCACTCTAATCATGTTCGGACAGAATTTCTTCCATTCCAAATGGAACTCATCTTTAGCGAGGGAGACAGTTCTTAGCTTGCATTTCATCCTTATTTTGTTCTTAACCCAACCCATCTACTGCCCGTACGAAGGCAGCCGACATACATAGGGCCAACCTGCACCACCTCTTGACCCAACCCTGCTCACAACGCATATTTATTCTCTCCCCCAAAGCCAACCTCAAAAGAGGCACCATATATTTCCATTCCAGCACACAAACCCTCCGCTTGCATTCAATTTCGTCAATGGTAGAACAAGTTTGGGAAGGAGAAGAAGACATCAGCGCTTGTGCGGTGCACGTGACGTTTTGTTAAGGAATTTCAAATTTTGATCGGTTTTGACGATTGTGATTCGCCTATAAATATGACGTTCAACAATTTTTCAATTTTCCCGCCTGTTCGTTCATCAGGTTTTTCGAAATGGTTTTTTTGGATCCTCTCACCCAAAGCAGATTGAGTTGCTGCCAATGGCGATTTTCTCCTGTTTTATATTATATGACAGTGTTTGTCTTCTTCTCATGACTCATTTGAGTTTGCCTCGCTTTATGTTTTGTGCTGCAGGCGGACTCTTCTCCGATCCAAGAGGTAAGTGATGTCTTTTTATTTTTCAAATTAATATGATTCGTCTGTAAATGCGAGGTTCTATGATTTTCTGGCTTGTTCATCAGCTTTTCTAAATCATTCTTCTAATTTTTCTCACTGTGGATCGTTTAATTTCACGTCAATTTCTATCTTTCTCCAATTTCATCGAACACTGTATGTCTTCTCGTATTTCGGCAAATTTAACTTTGCTTTAAGTTTCTTTATATATGCGTGAACTAGACTCCGATTCTGGTGTCAGTAATGCTGAATGCGTTTTTCCATTTTCAACTCTTTTTTTTTTTTTTTTACCTAGCATTCGTTTGATTAAAGTTTTCTCCATTCAATTTTTCTCCCAAGAACTAATACCTCCCCAACTAAAATTTGCCTTGCGTTTCTGAGTTTGTTGGGGATCTGACCTAGGAAAAAAGTTACGCTCTATGTGTCGTTTCACTTGCGTTTTGCGGAGCACATTATACGACCATCAATTGAAGACATGTCGATGGTGAACGTTTATGCATTCTCTTGATTTAGTTGATATTGTTGTAGAATTGGAAGTTATTCTAGAACACACAAACATATACTTTACATTATATTCTTAGTAGAAAATTATCCAAATATTTTTACAATAGACTCATAACATTTTCACACTTGAAGTTGAAACCATTGCATTAGGTTGGATTTTAGCTACTCGTTCATGCTAGCATAAAGGCAGTTCATCTACTAGTTATTCTCATGGTGTAGTAGTTTTATATTTCTAATTGGAGCTTCATATTCTTCATGAACCTGCAAATGAAATAAGAACAGTGAGTAAAAAGACATATTTAATGTAAAACTTGACTCGAAATGCTTACTAAAAATAATTCCTCTTGAACTCATTTGACCATAGTGAATATGAAAATGATAAACGTTCTCAAAAGAGGAATTTTTCTTTTTGTGCTCTCAAAAGGAGGGTGGTAAGCTAGCAGTAGCTCTACCAGCCTAGTCAATGTAGTAGTACGGATATCATTGGATTCTTGAATACATTTATTTGTTTTTCCATGCATTATCATCTTCAAGTACTATACCTTTGTATCAACTATCCAGTGGTTCTGTAGTTGGGTATGGGAATTTTCCCTGCTTCTATATGCATGAGGTCTCTGACCAGTAACTCGTAGTGATTTTTGACTTCCTCAGCTGTTTTCCCTCCAACATCCCTGGCTACTTTTTGCCAACGATCTGGGGTGTCCTTGTCGTATAAAGCCAGAGCCTCCTCGAACTTCTTGTTCTGCTTTGGGGTCCAAGATGAGTTTGACGCCATTATAACTTGGAAGTTTATAATGGAGGAATGAGTATTAGCTTAGGAGAATAGCAGCAAGAGATGGGAGGCTGTTAGACTAAGAAACTGAAGAAATGAAAGAAGCTGATGAAACGAAATGAACTTTCAAGGGTTGCGAATTGGCTTTCGAGAGGAGATCAGTCGATGGGATGGTCTGGGTTTGAGTTAGCAATGCTCCTTATAAACTGGTGGGGATGATAAGAGAAATGATATAAAATTTGCAGCTTTATAAACGATACTTCTCTTGCTTTCCTAATATGTAAAATATTTCAAATTTTAGTGACAAGAAAAAGTTAACTACCAAGGCCGCCATTGTTACTCAATATATTGACAAAAACAGAAATTATAATTATATGCTAATTCAGAACGACCTTTGTTTTTAGCGAGGGTAGTGGAATGACGTTGGAGAATATCTTTTGGAAGTAAAAACGATGCATTCTTTTTCCTGACAAATCAAGGCTAAGAGAGACAAGCTTGTAATGGAAAGAGTGTTAAAGGAGCGATCTTTTAGCATGTGAGAGAGTGAGAGTCAAAGAGTTTCTCTTTGTTATATCAGCAGCAAGTGGATTTCTTAAAAAATTTGTAGCCTGGTGGGGGATGAGATCCAATTCTTAGCACTCATTAGCATAAAAAATGCAATTAAAACTCCACCCACCTTTAAGTGTTTGGACTGACTAAAGGCAGTGGTAAGATGTTCTACCTTTATCTCTAGTGGCAGTCTAGAACTTTCATTTCTTATCGGTGACACTTGACATTACACACTTTTCTTAAGGATTCTAGGCTTTTAGCAGTAACTCATACCATTATAGATGGGTAGAAACCTACCACCTTCCTGAACAAGACGAGTAGAGTAGTTTGTATTAGATGCAGCTTTACAGAAGGAAAAAAAATAAACTCTAAACTCTAAACTCTTTTGAGTATAATTGCTTTTGATTGTCTATTACATTCTTTTACTAGACTGATTACTTATACTTGCATTCTTGTACTACGATGATTTCTTATATACTTTTAGTTTCATCAGATAATTTAGGTCTTATTACTATTGCATACTAATTGTGTTTGAACTAAGTTTATTTGAGCAATGTGGTATGCATTGTTGTTATAATAATCAGTAGCCAAAGCATTAGTAGGATCTTAAACCATGTGGTTCGCAGAAATTGTTTCATTAGATGTTACTTAGTATAATAATTGTGGAGAATTTGCATTGCATGGGTTTTGGCGCACAAGACAACGAAGACTACTCTTTCACTTTGAAGAGAATCCATCGTTTTGGTAAATAAATTTTAGGGTAATAATCAATTTAAATTTCAAATTATGAGATTTTTTTAAAACACTCTCTAAAGTATCAACTGTAATAAATTAAAATGATTCAAAACTTAACAAATCAAATTCTATCGAGTGTCAGGCTTCCGATTACCGAAAGTGGGTGGCCGTTTTCATTTTTTGCTCAAATCGGGGGGCCACTCTAAAATTACTGGACCCTATTTTGTCCAGTGCTTATGTGGCTTGGGACACGTTGGCACCAAGGGTTTGGGGGGGGGGGGGGGGGGCTCTGCCCCAGAACGACCTCCCGTTTTCTCCATTATTCATTGAGAATCGGGGGCTGTTTGCGATAACGGGGGACCGATCTCTGAAATTATATAAGGAGACGACACTCCATTTTTCACCACCGACTCTTGAAAACTCTAAAACTTTTACACTATTTTCTTGCTCTCGCAAATGTTCTCTATATTAGCAACGTTGATGAATCCTAATTTAAGTAGATTTGTTGATTTAAACGAGACGAAAACTATGATGCCACCATGGACTAGTATTCTGATGTCACACCCATATATGATGATATTCGAGCATTTGATCACATGGAAGGTAACGAAGAAATAGAGGTACATTCGACCTCAAAAATTCTAGATGATTAGTTTCGAACACAGGTCAACTTAGATGATGACGAGGTGGAAAGCATACCGATAATGGAAGAAATTTTGATGGGCTTTTTTTCGGGGAGAAAATATAGTTCGTTAAATGAAATTAGAGATGAAATAGTAGATTATGAGATCAAATTCACTAAAAACGAATCTTGACGACTGATGGCATAGACAGATGTGATTGGCGTTTGTATGATTTGAAGATGCAAAATGAGCTTACATTTTAAATAAAGAGTTTCGCCTATTCTCATAACTGTGCAAGGAAAATGGAGAATGATACACTACTACAAAATAAATGGTAAATAATTATTTGGATAAATTCAAAAGCCAACCTATGTACGAAAATCTCATCCATTATTAAGACAGTGAGTAAGGATTTGAATGTAAACATTATACTAAGTCTTGCCAGAAAAGCAAGAAGCGCAGCTCGAAAACTTAATGATGGTAGAGACAACGAATAATATAAGCTACTGTCGTCGTAAGGAGCAAAATTACTTAGATCAAATTCGGGTAGCTCATTGTATCTACACAATTACCTGGTAGACTATGGTCAGAATCAGACATGCGTATTTGAAAGAATGCACATGTGTATGGCTGTTTGCAAGACATGTTTACTGTAGTGTAGTAGACATATTATCTGTTTGGATGGTTGTCATCTGAAGGGCTCGTGTCTCAGCTAATTACTCTTAGTCCTTAGTATTGATGACAACGACGGAATGTATCCTGTTATCGTCGCTAACGTGGAGCAAGAGTGCGGAGACTCATGAACGTGATTTTTGCAAATATTGATGCAAGACCTAGATACTCAAGATGGATACGGATGGACAATTGTGTCAGATCAACAAAAGATAAAATGCATTTTCAATTCATATTGTAAATATCAAGGCCTTGTGGTAGTTATATTGTTTTATGTTGACTTTATTTTTACTTCAAATATCAGGAGTTGTTGTCTGTTGTAAGGGATGAATTATGTTTAGCCGAATATTGCTACTTCCTCTGGCATATGTACACAAACATCAAAAATCAATTTTGGGACAGACCGTACAGAGATACAATGTGGAATGCGATCAAGGCAACCACAAATTTTTATTTTGAGATAAAAATGAAGAAATTGCATCATATTAACTGGATGTCCACTCATATCTTTGACGCATAGAGCTTAGATATTAGGCTAGTCATGCATTTTTCTCGATTCCCAAGTGCGAAATGGACTTGAATAATTTATATGAGTCATTCAATGCAGTTTTATTGCCGGTTAGAGACAAACCGATCCTGACCATGTTCGAGATGATCTGAAAGTGCTTAATGATTCAGACAATGAAAAAGTATGAGAAGTTAGCTTCATCAACAGACGTTTTGTATCTACAGATAATAAAGAAGCTTGGGAAGATAAAGCATACAGCTCAAAATTGGAGCCATAAGTTTGTGGGAGCTGTGCGTTTTGAGTTCAACAACGACAAAGAACAATATGTTGTCGACATGAATGTAATTGTGTGCAATTGTTACGGCTGAGAACTTATTGGAATTTCATGTCTATTTCATTCCCTACATGTATTTCATGAGAGTAGTGCCGAAAAATTATATATATCTATACTATCAATGGGCAACTTACCTGCAAATGGCTGCCTAGAGAAAATGTGGCCCCAATGCTTTCGTTTAGAAGATAGTGTAACCTGGTAGGCCAAACAAGACAAGAGTGAGAGATGTCGATGAGTCGCCAAGTTCGATAATTAGTAAAAATAATTCAACAATATCGTGTCATATACGTCGACGGCAGAGGCATAATAATTGTATTTATCCTAACAGGGGATCCACTTCGGATTTCGGTTCTGCTTTCTAAGACGCATTTATGGGTTTCCACATATTTGACGGGATGTGTGAACATTTTAATACATTTTGTTTATAAACACAATGTCATTCTTTTTTAATATACTTTTTATTATGTACAAGAATCTTCAATACGCGGCCACGGCAGCTGTAGAAATAAATGACTCTTTGGACTGTAATTTCTGTATTTCTTATAACGTATAATTTATGGGTTTTTTTAAAAACCCCCAAACTATGCGTTTTTTTTTAAAACTCTAAAAACTTATTAATTTTAATAAAACAGCAAACGATATTAACTTTATTTGAAATTTTTACAACATATTTAACACATCATGGGAACGTAATATATAAATTATCGTAATTTTCTAACAATTGTATGATTTATTATACTTTTTTTACGTATGTTTATAAAATATTTACCTAAAATTATAATAAATTGTACAAGTGTTAGAAAATTACGAAACTTTTCATAATGTTATGAATATGTGGTAAAAATGTCAAATAAATTGAATATTGTTTGATATTTTTTAAAATTAATTTAAAAAAATATTCAACAATATTCAATTTACTTGATATGTTTATTTTATTTTTTACATTTTAGATAGTTTAAAATTTTAATTGTTAGGATTTTTAGTTTAGGCTTCAAATTGGTTTTTACCCTTATATATTTATTATAATATGTTATTTAGTGAGAAAAAGTAGAAAAAATGAGCAGAATTTCGTTTGTTTTATGTCTTCTCTATCGTTATGTTTAAACAATTCATACATATTTAAATTATAGTGTTATACCCAACAACTATATCCAAATATAAAATGAACTAAATGTCAACCATACATAGCATAATCTAAACAAAATGACAAACATAAAGTGAAGTTACAAACCAAAATTAATGTACAAACATACAATAAAGTACGTATAATGAAATACAAAACATGAACTAAACTACGGTGGTGGGACATCGTCCTCCTCGGTCATCATACACTCATACAGGGCTTTCGATAGATCTCCTTGTGACACGGTGAGCTCATCGATTCTGCTCGTGAGGGACTCTATCATTTGCTTCATCATGTCCCACATCTACTCTATCATGTCCTCACTCTGCTCTATCTTATCCCACCTACTATCTTTCTGGAGGGGACAATGGCGGCGGCACCATGGCGTCCTCTATAAGAACATTGTCGGCTGGTGTGGAGGCTCCCTGATTGGGCTTGAACACCTAAGTTCTGTCAGCTTCGATTAGGCCTATCCAAGTCATATAAAGTCTATCAAATACATTACCAGCTCTCGCTACTCTTCTCTGCTCTCCCAGCGAGAACGAGCAATAATAGAGAATGGGGGGTTGTTACAGGCCAACAACTCCCCGTTCTCTCCATTATTCTTGCACCCATGACTGAAGTCATGGACAATAATAGAAAATAGGAGGACGTTACGAGGCAACGGTTCTCCGTTCTCTCCATTATTGTCCCACTTGTAACTGAAGTCATGGGTAGCACATTATGGTCCCCCGATTTGAGAATCGGCCCCTCGTAATTTGACAAAACAGGGGTCCGCTCCAGAAAACACCCCCCTGTTTTCAAGAACTAGTTTTAAAATGGGAGATCCCGCTTGACACGTCCCCCAGGTTTTGAAGATCATCATTTAAAAAGGGGGCCCAATTCTGGAAACGACCCCTCATTGTACATGCACGTGCATTTGGGTTAGGGGGGACCCCTGTGCCAACATGTCTAGTGCCACGTAAGCATTAGGCAAAACAGGGGTGTAGTAATTTTAGAGTGGCCCCTCGGTTTGGGCAAAAAATGAAAACGACTCCTCGATTTTTGTTGTCGGGGGCCTGGTAGGATTTTGTTTTCTTAAGTTTTAAATAGTTTGAAGTTTAACTTGTTAGGGTTGAAACTTTATAGAATGTATTAAAAAAAATCTATATTTTATGGTTTAAATTTGTTATTACCCTAAATTTTAAATAAAGAAGTTGAATAATCTACTTTGAAAGACATGAAATCTTTGGAGATGGAATGTTCCAAAAGATAAAGGGAAAATCAGAATTGTTCATGTAATTACCAATCAGAATGCTGCAATCTGTTGGGAGTTATTTTTATAGATTTATTGTTCAATTAACACCCTCGTTTATGCTATATCTATGATTTTATTCACAGAGAGTATATTTGTTTTGTTTTTTCTATTAAGTGAAAGTAGGAGAATGGATATATATATATGCGTCTGAGTGTTCTCCTTTTGATTTGTATAAGAAAGATTCCCAAACTAAATTCATTGAATAAAAATTGCTAGGCTTCTTGATGAAGGCTCATTTATGTTCCCTGCGCTAAGATCATTGATTTACTCTCAGAAGTAGGACAACCCTTTGATTCCTCACAGAAGTTTCATTTGATAGTAGAGACGCATACTTATCCTTTTGACCAATTGCTAATAAACGAGAGAATGAACTCCCCAAGCCAAAATTTGGGGTTCACGCCCATATTTGAGTTATGTCTCTGAATTATTCCTTCTTTTAAGAAAATATCCTTCATAAGGAATAAGGACTTCAATATAAAACATCTAGCTTTCATATATTTCGTTGCTGGCTCTTTTCATATATCACAGCTGATAATAGATGTGCATTCCAAATCTATCAACTAACAGGAACCAAGTGCAGGAGTGGAGCAATCTTCGAACCTAATTGGTTTAGGACCTTCCTAGAAGAATCTCCTTGTGAAAGGGGGCCACCCACATGCCAAAATGATGCTCCTCCGTCACGCTTGGAGTTGATCAAAGGTCAATAGTTTTCTATGAATTTACCCACAATGCTCTACTTTTTGTTTAGTGGCAAGTGGGTATTGTACTAAAGTACTATATTGGGAGGTCTTTTCCTTAATTAGAAAGATAGGTTGGATTTAGTGTCTAGCTGCGCTTTGTTTTAGCAGTAAACCTACGTAATGCCTACTCACCAGAGCTTGCTCATCTTTGGAAATACTGATTTAGTAGGCAGTAGGTACCTTTATTGTCCTGAGGCATTAAAGCATGCTAAGTTCCTTTTCAAGGTGAATTTGTTTACTACGTGACTTTTGTTTTGTCAAATTCGGTTTTAGGGTTCGTAGTTGAGGTTTGTATTTAGGCGGGAGTTTTATTTCTTTACTTAACTTTAAACAAAATTTCAACGTAAAGAACTAGATATAGTTTTTTCTTTTGCATCAAAGACTGCCTAAGAGCTACCTTCATTTCATTCAAATCCAACAAGCAATCTAAACTACTTGTTTATGTCCGGTCTGGCTATGGTCTAATTCGATCTGGTTTTGGTGTTGAGCCAAACCGAACTGAACTGGGAGCTGACAGTTCTTATGTTTTGGTTTTGGAACTAGAGTCTTGAAAATTAGAAATCGAATCGAACCAAATCTTGAAATACAGTCTAATTACAAAATAAAAATTATTTATTAAGAAAGATTGTCAATTTAAACCTTGAATTTAGTGGCTTCTCACGAATTGATATTTTAATTTTTGACAATTTAAATCATAAACTAATTCTGTTAGAAATTAAATGTAAGAAGATTTAGCTTTAACCCAAACCGTTTCTAAACTTAGGCAAAAGCTCAAATCTATATGTAGCGATCTTGCTAAATGTACCCAGCAATTAGGATGCGAGCAAGACATGATGAAGCTTTCTCACATCTCTTTCAGACATAAACGTTTTCTTGAGTTTCGTCGGGTAGGATTTTCTTTGCTTGTATGGTCGAGTTAATTATCAAACTCGGGTGTTGATCATTCTTAATCAAGCAGATTTCTCTTGCTCCAATGGCGGACTAGAAAGAGTTAGGATTAGACACGATGATAGAAGGAAGCGTTAGAGCCATAATACGAAACGTTTAGGGTTAGGAGTGTGGGTTAAAGTTATGGTTTTTTTTTTTAATCTCGAAGTTTAAATTTGTAACGCCATTTAGTTTTATGTTTAAATTGTCAAAATCAATGTTGAAGGTATCAATTGTCAGTACTCTCAATATTCAAGGTTCAAATTGCTAATTATTATTTTATTAAAATATAAGGTAAATATCAAAATTAATCTTGTAGCAAGGATTATTTTCGAGTCATACTTTAAGATTTTAATTTTGTCAATCGACACCATAGACATTCTCACTGTTAAAGGTCCTTTAAGTCCACTACTAAAAACTTACTTTTTTTTTGCCAAAAAAAATATATTTTGTTTTTTTGTTTGTCTTCTTGCCAAAGAACACTGAAAATACCGTTTCATATGTAAAAACCAAGTATTTTTAAGATTTTTTTTATCTAATTTACAGAATATGTAATTTATAAATTTATGAAGTGGAGAGGTTAAGATATAAATAATGAAAGTTCTATTAAAATAAATTTGGGAAACCTTATTCTCTTATTTGGGCATAGTGGTTGCTGGAAGAGAGGGAGAGTAGAAGGTGGTTGGTTTCAGTTCTTGCAAATCGTTGAGTTCTGAGACTTGGGTTACATTCACGAGACAATTTACACCGACCTTTGTGAGGGAGCTTTGATTATTGGTTTGTATTTCCTATCTGTCTTCATGTTAAAGTTTAGAGTTTTTATGGATAACAAACTCGAGCTTGGAAACTCAAATCTGTGAGTTTTTTATGGTTTATCTAAGTAGGTTTAAGTGTTATTTATGTTTGTTTGTTGATTGGAGATGAGAATCGGCGAAGGAGGGCGTTTGTCATGACTTCCTGTCACCAGAAATTGCCCAAGTTTCGACCACTGTGATGGTTAGTTAACACTTCAAACCCTGCGCTGGAAAAAAAGTACTAAGTGTTGACTGTTAAAGAAAAGTGTTGACTACACACATTTTATTTTGCAAAAGGTGTCGCACTTTAGAAGGAAGTGTCGATTGTCAGTTTATTTCGAACTAGAACCTGAGAGTTTGGGGTGTTGTGGATGAAATGTCGACCGCTAGTTCATTTTAATTAAGAACTTGAAAGCAAGGAAGTGTCAACTGATCTGATGAAGTGTCCACTGTTAAGCCATTTGATGGTTTAACTTGAGAGGTATGAAGTGTTGACCTATGGCTTAAAGTGTCGACCGCACGTGATTTAATTTAAGGAAGTTTTGTAGAGTTATGGATTAAGTTCGCGATTGTTTATAGAGTTATGGATTGGGTTCCTAGTCACGGTATAAGACTCGTCTTTGTGTCTCCCTTATTGATTGATAGTGATTTCCTGACATTGGTTTCATTTTAGGCTCAGACGAGTTTTTGAACTTTGAGCTGATTACTGAAATTTTCGCTCCAATGTGCAAGAAGAGCGAAAATCGTCGAGGTAAGAATTTTATATTATTTTCATTGTATTGTATCATTGTTTTCCAAAAATCTTATTTTTGTGAACTGTCACCGTATAAAAGTATGACGTGGTTTGGTTGCCAGCACGTCTGTTTTTATATGTATGTATGTACGATTTACACGTTTATATTAATACATGATTTTATATTTTGATATATAAATAAACACACACACACATGTTTGGAAGGATAAACTCTTGTGATACTTTGGACGGTTTCAATATTAAAGTATCAAGAGAAAATCTCAGTATACTTTCTGCTGCGTGAAGGTTGTCTTGTTTGCACATTTACGAAAAATAGATAATAGGGCGGTGATGACGCGCTTCTTGGGTTTCGAATCTCTAAACCTAATAAGGATATGTTTGTATATTGGTTTAAGGGTAGTGTTGCGCTGAGCTTGCTCACCGGCTACCTGAGGTGACATTGATGGAACTTCATATCGCCATTGCTATCTCATTTATTTCTAGTTCATGAGGTTTTGATGAATATTCAGATCGCCACCTTTCTATGCTAGTTTGCTGAAGGGATCCTTGAGCGACCCTCTGGATTATTTTTATGTTATAAGAATGATGAAGACGTATTTTTATGTAGTTGCCTATGTATGCGAATGTTTGACTTATTGCCTCATCAGTGGGTCGTGGGGTCTATTTCTTTAAAAATGATGAAATGAGTTTTCATATATCGATGTTTTGAAAGTCATTTGTTTATCTCGTCATGTTTTAAACTAAAATGTAAAAGAAGTTTACACATACATTTAGTATAACATTTCTACTGAGTTAGTCACTCGTCCCAAATGACCCATTCCCTTCTTGGAAAGAACAATGATAGTGAGTAGCTGGGTTTGACAACAACTTTCTTTATTTTCTCTGTTGAGTGTTTTAGTGTTTCCTGGTGAGAACTTGACTTCATTTAGACTTGTATTAGTTAAGGGATTTGTACATGGACTTGTAAACTCTATTGAACTATTATATTTGTATAACTGTGGATCTTGGCTTTTGATAATATGTTCAAATCTTCCGTTGCGAACCAAGTCTTGAGTTGAGTGACCGGAATCTCTCCAAAAATTAGGTCGCCTGACCTGACATTTATGACATCATTAAACTCAGAATCCTTGGAAAGAATCACAACCCGATATAGAAAATTCGAGGAAAGCAAAGACTCCCCAATTGCACCATCAAATTCGGTCATTGTCAAAGTGTAAGTGAGATTTTGCTTTTCTATTTGTTTCTAATCAATTTCATGAAATGACTTGCTGGAAAAAAAAATGAATTTTAATTCGATTTGGTCATTTTATATGACAAACCAAAGCACAGAACCAAAAAGCTTGGGGTTTTCAATAATGGTGGCGTGTCACGATACTAGCAGCCAATATTGTGTGGAGCAAAATTTACAGCTTATTTTGGCTAGTTTGCTCAAGTCAAACTGGCTTATCTGCATGCAGAAGCAACAACGCTATCAACCGACGAAAGATGTTATCCATAATTGCCTCCCTAAGAACTTGCTAACACTGATGTTGAGACCTTGTACGCAATTCCCGAATAACCAACGAGCATGAGGGCACTCCCACCCAAATGCATTTCTTGAGATGTTCACGCAACCAAACATACATCTCGAACGAGCGTGATTTGATCACGAGATCGTCAATGACAACATTTCTTCCACTCGATGCGACATTGACCTTGCACACATCGTTTCTGACCTCGAGTCGACCATGTGGGAATATTTGAGTCTATAGCGGTCTCACATCTGAGCCTCTACTACTAAGAAGGTGTGCAATAACGATGTTGGATTGACAATCGATATTGTCTATGGAACTCCTCATTCCATGGAGACATTAAGACCCCCTCTTGGCTCACTAGTGCCCGCACATCATGGAATGCTCCCATACCACTATGTAGCTTACTTAGGATCGAGGCTCCGAGGGTGGTGGTGTAACACCCAAAAAATTTATTTTACTTTTTATTAATTTCACATAATAAATTATGTTAAATTATTGTGAAAAGTAGGAATAAACTGCAGAGAAGTTTATGATGAAACTAAATTGGGATAGCAAGGCATACTAAATAGGATAGGAATTAGTTTGGATAATTGGGAGGGCAAACTTGAAAGGAATTAAGGTAGGTGGAGTTGAACCACCCAAATTGGACACCCCACCCACTAATAGCTTCTTTACGAAGCTTCATTTGTCGTCTTCCAGAATGAAATAAAAAAAAAACCCCATTTTTTTCTTTCCCTGCCCTCCTTCTCACACACTCCTCTCCCTCTCTCGCACATCTCTCGGCCATTCCTCTTCACATCAAAGCCACTCCTCCTCCTCCTTCTCTCCTCTTTAGTCTGGGGTTTTATGAGAAAAACCCCATAAAAACCCCTTTCGCTCTAGGGCTTGAAGATTTAAGAAGAAACCCACATCTTTTCTCAAACTTTCAAGGTATGTTTTAGGTGTTTTTGGTTGAGTTGGTTATATTTATATTGAATGATGGTAGAGAATGAGTTTATTGTTGATTTTGGTTGGTTTGGTTGATGATTTTGGTGGGCGATTGATGATGCACGAAATTTTTCTTAGTTACTCAATATTCTAGTATTTATGATTCATAATGTTGAATTGGACAATTATTTTGATTGGGAATGGAAATTTGTTGAGATTGAAGTATACTTAGGTTGTTTGCCAAAAGGTGCAAAACTGGAATTTTTGGGGGCAGTTTCGAGAATTACAAATTTCGGCCAATCTATCAATTTTCATTTTAAAAACTGTTTTGGTTTGTTAAATTAGACACTTTAAGGAAACTATGACCTTTGGAATCAAACTGTTTTGATATGTGTAGCAAAAGTTATGAATTTTTTAAGTTTGCTCAATTTCCAAGTCAAAATCCAGGTTTGGTTATGGTATTAGATTATTGGTTTGAAATTGGTTTAAATGTTAATTGTTTGGAGTGTTTGACTTGAGCAATATGATATGTGACATATCTTTGGTTTGCATTTTGGGATTTGACTTCAATTAAAGTGTGATGATGCGATGAAAGGTAGGAGTATCATTTTGATGGTTGTTTGGAACTAGGAGATTTCATGCACTTGTTTTGAGTTTAAATCTAAGTTCTATTGTTATTGGACACTGGATGTTAAGTGCATATGTTGTCTCTTGTTGATTTTGAAGTTGGTTAGTTAGTATTTGAAATTAATTAGACTTGGATAGTTTTGGAAATAATTTGAATTGAATTGTCGGATTGCTGTTGG
Source organism: Begonia peltatifolia (assembly GCA_022433055.1). NCBI lineage: Eukaryota > Viridiplantae > Streptophyta > Magnoliopsida > Cucurbitales > Begoniaceae > Begonia > Begonia peltatifolia. The sequence goes on along the minus strand of CM039521.1, from coordinate 1,646,575 downwards.
CTCAAACCGATTGGAATGGATGTTCAGGTTGAGCAACGAGGCTTTGTGCATTTATCTTGGTTACCTTTGAAGGTTGATTATGCATTTGGTAGTGATAGATTGATTGGAGATTTTGCATGTGGATTGGATTATTGAATTGGATACGTTGCATTGTGTAGGATTTATGATTTGAGCTAGGAATAATGATATTGATTTTTAGAATTTATATGTTATAGGTTCCGAGGTAAGTATGTTATACATGCGTTCTGCAGTTAAGGCCTACATCACAAAATGCTAGGTTTTTTGTGTATATTTTATGCTTGAATCTCATGTCATGTATCATGTTTTAGTAAATGCACGAAAATGAATTATGCATACGATTTTCATGAAATGTCATGTATGTATGAATGAACGAAACGAACAATCATGTATGCTTAGAAGAAAGTAATTTGCCCTTCATCGATTATGAGAATTTATGCTTTAGAAGTATTGATCGCCCCTCCATCGGTACTTAGATCACAACATTGGTTGGGTTTTAGTTACCCATTATATGTTTTGAAGAAACTAATCTGTCCTCCATCGGCACAAGGATTATCATATATGCTTTGGAGGAGTTGGTCGTCCATCTATCCTCATTAGACCGTAGCTTTGGGGTCAACTAGAATCTTCCAATCATGTACGACAATGCAACAAATGAATATGTTTAGAAAATGAACATGATAGGAATGCAAAAAAATATTTTTAATTCATATAAGCATGCTTATGAGTATCAGACTCATAGTTTGAATTTTGTGATATAGGTGAAGATCTAGTCAGTGAGTTTCACGAATCCGTCAAAGAGAAAAACAGAAGCGGTTGAGGGAGGGATGTCCATGGTATTGGCCATTTGGTGATTTTAGACCATTGGTTGTTATGTACGTATTTTGGGCAAGTAGTAACACATTTTGGATTAGTTACACGCGTTTTGAATTTACGATACATGTAAATGAATTTAAGGGTTTTAAACGTTTTATGTACAGATTATTTTGAGATGCATATGAGAGTTTTGGACGATCGCCCTTGCTTCTGTGGTTTGAAAAAGAAAAACAATCTTGACTTCAATGTTTTTGTGACAGGCTTTCCACGAAAGACCAAGTTTTCTGCTACGCAAAGCAAATGTTTTAAACGGTAATTTAAATTTCAAATTCCGTCAACGTTTATCGAAAAGTTTTCTGTTGCGAATTTCAAAAGCTTTTTTTAGGCCATATTTTATAGGTTTACAAGTATACAAACGCTCTGAAAATAGGTAATATTTTCGAGGGCGTTGCAGGTGGAGAGCTGACACCACGTTTCCCCTTAAAGAACAATCTGAAACACTTTCATTGCGGAAGGAGTAGACATCCCATGGTGGCGAAAAGTTACTTTCACTATTTGGTAGGGAAGTCACTTTTCTTCTCTAGTAGGAAAATCACTTTCCTTATCTAGCAGGTATTGTCCAACCATTTCCTGGCCATGATTGCACAACTTGATAGCGTTGTGTCCTTTTGACGCCCTCTCATCTTATCATCGCAGTTGATTATAAATAGTCTAACCGTGACATTCTCCTCCACTTCGAAATGTTGATGTCCCCATTAACAGACTCGCGAACATTATCGACGACACAAGGATCATGAGTGGATTCTTGTGCGAATCATGACATTATGGTCGATGGGGTATCGAGAGGAAGGTATGTTGCCATTAACGATTACGTGGTCAGATCATGCTCGATCGATATGCCTGTTGGATTGCATCAACATCTTGAGACATACATTTTTATCCGAGGGAGGCAATTATGGGTAACCTCTCTCGTTGCTTGTTAGTGTTGTTCCTTTGGTATGCAGATAGGCTTGTTGGCCTAAGCAGGCTTGCTAGAATGAGCTATGAATTTTGGTGACTCATGATAATAATCGCTAGTACTGAGATACATTGCATAGAAATCAAAAAAGGAAAAAACAGAACTGATTCCTCCGACACCATCTATATTGTCTCTATCATCAATATCACCACTATCATCAATAAGAAACCTCTCTTAGTTCAATGTTTAAATTATCAAAATTAAAGTTTATGATATTGTCAGTACTCCCAAGGTCTGTTAATTCTGTTACAAAATATTTTTAAAGATTTATAAATTTTTTGCCCAAAAAAAAAGATATTTCATTTTTTTGTATATCTTTTTTTTAAGGCACACTGAAGATGCAATTTCATCAAACCCAAAATTCTCTTTGAAAATTTATAATTCTTTTGCCCAAAAAGAGGATATTTCATTTTTTTGTACATCTTCTTTCTAAGGAACACTGAAAATACAATCTCATCAAACCTAAAATCCTCTTTGAAAGTCCAAGGAAAGCAAAGACTTCCCAATTGCATCATCAAAATTGGGTCACTGTCAAAGTGCAAGTGATAGCTCTTAAAATAGAGTTATTTTATATTATTTTTATTTAATAAAATTTATATTATTTAAGTGAATATAAAAGAAATTTAGTTAAAATTACATAAATTGCTGTAAGTTGTTGTGATATTGAAAGATCTTAAGAATTTAAGAATTTTTATGTATATTTTTAGAAAAATCAGATTATTAACACTAATTTAAATTTTTCTTGTTATCTCATTTAGTCATAGATTTACTAGCAGAAAAATAAAAATGAAATATTATATTTTTATTTGGATTAGCAAAAGAGAAGAAGCAAGTATAAAAAGAAATCCATAGAATCAAGTAGAGAAAGGAATGTTACTGGAGAAATTTCTAGAATCAAGGGAGGAAGAGAAAGTGGGCTAGAAGAAAACATAAAAAAACTAAAAAGAAAGGAAAAGGTGGCTGGGGACGAAAAGGACCACAAGGTGAAAGAGAGGGCAAAGAAGAGAATAAGCTGCGGAGATTGGAAATCAACAATTCTTCTTCTACTATTTTTTTTTTTTATGAATATTTTTATTTGGGATTTTATTATAATGATTTTGATTTAGATTTTTAATCTTGGTTAGAAGAGAAAGTAATAGTTGCGTGTTTTATTGAGATCTATAAAAGTTTGCTTATTTTTTTTATTGAATAATCTATCATAATATTTATTGCTTAATTCGAATTGTGTCGACAAACAAATTTGATTTTACATGTTTCTATTGTATCGAGAAGTAGACAGAATTTTTGAGATGCATGATTGATTAAATAAATAAAATTGTTACAAAATTGTGATATTAATTTATTTGGCATTGAGAATAGAAGTTTGAAGAAATTGGAATTAAGTTTTGTGTTTTCAAAAGTTAAAAGAAATTCTAAGACGAATTTAACTAGACAATTCAATAGAACCCTAAAAACTTAAAATAGTATAAAATAACTATATTTTAAGAGTTATCAAATACCCCCACATTTGAACCATTATTCGCCCTCGAGTGATGAAAAATAAAATTAATATCAAAGAATTTCGAAGGTATTATTAATAAATTTTATGCAATTTCTAAGATATTTCGAAACTTGTAATCTTATGAAAAAATTCCAGTAGCATAGTTAAAGTTGACGTAGACTTATTTCTCAATAAAATAATTTTCTCAAAGTGTGTGTGTTCAAACTCTCATTCAACTTGCTAAAGTCAATCATCAAAACTAAACTTCACAGTTAATATTATAAATTACTAAATTTTCAATATTTTTCCGAAGTTAATTAGATTTCAATGATTCTTTTTTTTTTTTTTTTGTATATTGACTTTCTCTTATCAGTCACATCACCTTTTTACGTGATTGTCAATATTGATCATGAAAGCCTCTGATTACTCAGTAATACCACTTAAAAATACATACTCATATAATATTATAGAGGAGTATGGTTAATAATATTGCAACGGAGTTACTCCCAAAGTTCCTCTATTTAAATTCTACCCATTGAGTATCTAAATGGCTTACTCGAAATTGAAAGTAGATTAGGAAATTGTAATTATTCTGTTTTTCAAAATGTTTTATTTATTATTTTTTTTTAGCAAAGAAGTTTTTTATTTCTAATTTTTTTTTTTGTAAACATTAACTTGTTTTCATCTAAATATAACTTTGAAATCTAATTAGGATAATATTTCTAAGCAAATTAAAAAGAAGTTTGTGTGTTATGAAGGAAAATTAAATTAAAAGGAATAATTCTTAGTTAAATGTTATTAATGTATAATAATGAAATTCTTCAGCAAAACTACGAAGTTAGGAATATTTTAGATTTTTTTTAATAGTATTCATTTTACACAGTCCTTAGATACCTCACTTTCCTCCTACCTCATGCTAATACTTTACCTTCAAACTTAAAATTAGCAGTGTCACCACTGTCAAACAAAACAGAATGCAAAACCAAATTAGGAGTTAAGTACTTTTCTAGAGTTTTATTTTTCATTTTCTGGCTCAGACTCCGAGACATTAAGCAGATTAATTGGGAAGTGAGGAAAGATTGGTAATGACTCGGTGAATGGCTTGCTAAATCTTTCTGCTATTGCTTTGTCTCTAAGCTTGGTGTATCGCTAGAATAACTTGTTTTTTCGTTTGATTTTGAGGAGTCCTGCATTGATGTTATATTGTTGGACCTCATGTTGGCTCATTCTTTGTTCCATCATGAGCAGAGTGGTTTGTTGCTTTGTTAGTTTATTGTCTAGAAGCACCAAGCCTTCTATAATTTGCTATTGGTAGATGTTGCTCTCTGCTGATGCTACAACTCTGCTTGCAGCATTTGAATAGTGTGATTTTTTCTTTCTTGGTTCCTCATCTTCATCGTATGCTTGTTCACCTGGCTTGCTCAGTGCTATTATCTTTACTACCAAAGGAGTAATATTAGATGCTGGAGCAAGATTCTCTTGTTCTTCACAAATTACTCCAGTAAGTTCACATAAACCTGTTATTAGAGAATGAAAAAGAAATTGTTCATTTGGCTTCAACACATTAGCATATAAATTTCTATAGATAATCATTCCAATGATAATGCGTTTCCTAGTTAAATTCGTCTTAGAACCATAGAAACTTATTTCTCGCTATTCAGTGAAAATTGTTGTAGCATTCTCTAGCATCAGTAATAAATTGCATGTAAAGAGTAAATCAATCCTAACCAAGACTTTCATTATCTTAATTTTTCATTATCGTAATTTTTTTAGTTTCCTTCAATTTATTTTTATTATTTTTGAAGAAACTTTATTTTTATATTATTCTCATCTTTATTTTACATAATTTTTATAGCAATTAAATTTATTTAAGATTATTCTTGTGGGATTAATTTTTACTTACTTTTTATTACTTTGTTAGCGACATGTGCACTTACGTTAGGCGTAGAAAAATCACTAACAGTAAGTGAGATTTTTTTTCTATTTGTTTCTAATGAAATATTTTTTTTCTATTTGTTTCTAACAAATTTCATTAATTGGCTTGCTGAGAAAAAAATTATTTTTAGTTCAATTTAATTCTTTTATACGGCAGATCAAAGCACAGAACCAGAAAGCTTGGGGCTTTCAACAATAGTAGTGTGTCACGATACTAGCGATCAATACTATGCAAGGCCATAATTTACAACTCATCATAGCTAGCCTGCTCAAGCCAACAGGTGTATCTCCATGTAGAAGCAACAACTCTAACAAGCAATTAGAGATGTTACCAATAATTATCTCTCTCAGAACCCATTAACATTGATGTTGGGACATTGTATATGCTTCCCGAGTAATCGACGGGCATAAAGGCGATCCCAAATGTAGGTCTCAAGATGTTGACGCTATCTCGAGCAAGGGTGATTCGACCACAAGATCCTCGATGGAAACATTCCTTCCTCTCAATGCGGCGTCGACCTCGCACGCATCGTTTCCGACCTCAATTGACCATGCAGGAGTATTAGAGTCTATAACGGTCTCACATCCAAGCCTCTACGTCTAAGGAGGTGCATAATACCAATATTTGATTGACAATCGATATTGTCCTTGAACCTCCTCATTCCATAGAGACATTAAGGCTCTCTCTTGGCTCACTAGTGCTTGCAAATCATAGCATGCCCCCATACCAGGACGTAGCTCACTTAGGGTTAAGGCCCCAAAGGTGCTGAAGAGCTGACACCATATCTCGTCTTAAAGAGCAATCTAAAACAACTTCATTGTGGAAGAAGTTGACATCCTATAGTGGCGAAGAGTCACTACCCTTATCTTGCAGGTAAGCCACTTTCCTTATCTAGCACGTATTGTGCAACCATATCCCTCATAGATTGCACCAGTTGATATTGTTGTGGCCCCTCGATGCCCTTTTATCGTTGCAGTCGGCTATAGACATAGTCAAACTGTGACATTCTCCTGTAGTTCAAAATGTCAATGTCCCCAGCAACACACCCGCAAACATTGTCAACAGCATAAGGGTCATGATTAGATTCTTGCGCGAATCAAGGCATTCTCCTCCACTTAAGTCGTTGACACTCTTCGTCGACATTGTCATTAATATTTACTTGATGTCATCGACAACTCTACTCTTGATTTGCTTTAAATTTCTCCACCTTCCCACTGTCAAGGAATTCCCCCTCGACTTAGCTCAATGACATTGTCTTTTCTTGAGAACGTCTCTTCCGATGATGGTTGCTTGATCTCAATAATGACTCAACATCGTCTCAAGTCATAGTCCATCTCCTTCAGGACATACTTGGATTTGGCCATAGATCCCTACCTAAGTGAGATCACCTTTTCGGTGTTGGCACATGTCTATTCTCATAAGACATGCCCAATGACACAGACCTTCCCTCTTGACAAGTCTTTTTTGCACAATTATCTCACTACAATGTGTAGATCATCTGCTTTTGACAATGACATTCTCTTGACTATGAATGACTTTCTCTCTACATGAAGATCATGATGCCTCTCTCTGGGTTTTTGAATATTACGAGCTCCCACCATCACGTCACTTTCCTCTCAACACCATTGCAGCTCCCCCTCCCAAAGGAAGCAACTTGACTCAGATACCAAATGTTATGGTACTAGCGGTCAATACTGTGCAACGCCAAAATTCATAGTTCATTCTAGTCAGTCTGCTCAGGCCAACAAGCTTATTTGCATGCGAAAGCAACAACGCTAACAATAATCGCCTCTCTTAAAATCCGCTAATACTGATGTTAGGACCTTGTGCACGGTTCTTGAATAACCAATGAGCATGAGGGCACTCCTCCCCAAATGCATGTCTCAAGATGTTGATGTAACTCAACATGTATTTTGAGCTAGCGTGATATGACAACAATATCCTCGATGACATCGTTCCTTCCTCTCGATACAGCATTGACCTCATGCGCATCATTTTTTACCTTGGTTCGACCATGTGGGAGTAGTAGAGTCTATAATGGTCCCACATCCGAGCATCTATGACTAAAAGGGTGCACAATACCGATGTTAGATTGACAATCAATACTATCTAGGGAACTTCCCCCCCTCTATGGAGACACTCGAGCTCCCTCTTGGTTCACTAGTGACCACACATCGTGGCTTGCCCCCATACCATGAGGTAGCTTGCTTAGGGCCGAGGCTCTAGGTGGTATAAAGCTGACATCATGTCTTCCCTAAAGAGCAATATGAAATACCTTCATTGTGGAAGAAGTAGACATCATGTAGTGGCGAAGAGTCACTTTCCTTATCTAGCAGGTATCGTGCAACCATGTTCTGCACATGGATTGCACTACTTGATATTGTTGTGGTCCCTTGACGCCCTCTTATCATCATGATCGACTATAGACATGGTCGGACTATGACATTCTCTTCCACTTCGAAATGTTGATGTCCCCATCGACACACCCCTAGACATTGTCAACGACACAAGGGACATGATCGGACTCTTGCTCGAATCATGACATTATGGTCGACGCCGTATCGAGAGGAAGAAATGTTACCACCGAAGATCTCGTGGTCGGATCATGCTCGCTCGAGATGCACTTTGGTTTGAATCAACATCTCAAGATGTGCATTTGGGCAGGGAGCCTCATGCTTGTTGATTATTCAAGAAGCGCGTCGAAGATCTCAACATCAGTGTTAGTAGGTTCTGAGAGAGGCGATTATGGGTAACATCTCTCGTTGAATGTTTATGTTGTTGCTTCTGTATGTAGATAGGCCCGTTGGCCCTAGCAAGCTGGTTAAATGAGTTGTGAATTCTGGCGGGTCACAGTATTGATTGCTAGTATTGTGACACGATGCATAGAAATAAAAAAAGACAAAAATAGAATTGATTCCTCTAACACCACTAAGAAAAATAGAGCATTCTAAGGTTTGTGTTAGAGCCCATTAGACACCAGTTGAAGATACTAAGCTCAGATAGCTTGTATCCTAGTACGACCTACAAAATTGGAACTTGATTGGTGAACATCTGGAATGAAGACAATTTAAAATTGTTAAGTTTCTCCTTAACCATGACGTCTCTGTTGATGCGCCAGACATCCACCCATGGACACTCAGAGATCTAACCAAACAACAAGCCCACGACAAAACAAATCTCTTTTCTCTTCATAAAATTGCCCAAGACTTAGTACGTCATCCCCCTTTTTGAGCAGCAGAATGAGGCTCGGAGTAAAATCGAGATTCATCCTCAACTGTTAGAAGTTTCCTTTCCATGTAGAAATTGAAGCAATCAACGACCGAGGTGTAGAAGCAACTTCCATAACTCCGATCAACGGTTATGCTTAACTTTGTGGACGAAAGGATGCTATGTCTTTGATCGGTGATGAGTGAGTCTTCAACTAGGAATAAAAGAAAACAAAAATAAACATAAAGAATTTTTTTGACAAAAAATCATAATTTTTAATTGTAGTAGAAATAACCGACCTCTAACATTGAGGGTGTCAGTTGATAACAACTCAAATAAGATGTGTCAATTGAAGAAATTAAAATTTTAATGCATCACTTGAAAATCTCTCTAAGGTCCATTTTAATACTTACTTAATATATTAATTTGAGATCGAGTTTGTCATCTTCGGGTTAGATTTTTTTAGGTTTCATTTTGGTTGATTTCGAACTGGGTTTGGTTCAGATTTTGCCATTCACAACATGGTTTGCTTCTAATGCTTTTTTATATTCAAGATTGTGAATCCAATCGTGTAAGACAGTTCTTTTGTAACAAGAATCGGTCACACTTTGTTCAAAGTGGAATCAGACTGAACTGAGATCAAACTTATAGTTCCTGTTTGAACCGTGGTTGTAGTCCTGTACCCCCCACCTCTAATTTGGTTTTGGTAAGTGATTGTTGTTAAAGACTCCAATGTGTTGTAATGTTGAGCAGATCCTCAAGAACCACATGAAGTCGGGTGCAACACCATTCGCATTTAGCTCCCAGCGGTTGGGAAGGAGAACATGAGATCATTCTAGCCAAAGTGGGATTATCTAACTTTCAAATATAACATAAAATTCATGGATAAAGTTATTTAGGTTGGAAATAATTGAAACTATAAATAACGTGTAATTGCATAACTTGATCATTTAAACGAACATAAAAAAGGGTAACATATTCTTTTAGTTCTTATAGTTTAAGCATAGTTAATTTTAATTTTTCATGCTCTTACAATTTTAATTTTATTTTTAAATTGCTCTCAAATCTATTTTTATTAGTAAATTTAACAAAAGAAAAGTCACCAGATACTTTTAACACTAATCAAAGTTTGAAATGAACTTTCAATTACACCACACTGAATTATTTTAGTGGACATAAAAAAAAAACTAAAATATGTCTTTTTTAGTTCTTACATATTTAGTTTTTTCTCATTAAATTTTTTATAATTTTGATTTTATTTTAGAATGATTCTCCTATTTATTTTCATTATTAAATTAAATAAAAAATCATGGAAATATTTTAAGCCATCTAATATAAAATACTATAGTAAAGTAAAATTGTTGAGATTGTTTTAGTTATCTTCAAACTAAACAATTTTTTTTCAATAAACTTAATTTAAAAATGATCCAAAATAAGAGTTGGTTTATTTTAAGTAAATTAAAAAAAATTGTTGCGTTATTTTGTCCTTAAATTTAAGAAAAATTGGAGAACAATTAAAAAAATTAATGTATAAAAATATTAAAGAAAAATTTAAGACTATAGAGTTTAAATCAAAATTAAAAAAAAATACACTATCGCATATTCATACCGCTCTAGGATACATGCATTTGATTTTCTCTCTTTATTTGTGCGTGTTGTATAGGATCTATTTGACGACATCATCAAAACCCTAAATTGCTCGACCTCCTCCAAGTTATTTTCAATTCCATGACTACGAGAATCATAAACAAGATGTATCTGTTTTGTTCATGACGTAAACCTTTTTTCTATTAACTAAGTGACTTTTGGCCCAAGTTAGACAAAAAAATGGGTCATTCTGGTTACATTGCCAATTCCCCAATTAATTCTTTCGTCCTCAATCTTTTAAAACTGAAATATTGTTGATATCAACTCAAAACATAGAGAGTGAAATTTACACCAAAAAAGAAAAACATGCTTAAAATTATGGCAAGTATTGTTTGTTGCTTCGGGTCGAGTTTTCCAAATTTAATCTGGTTCCATTACATCTCTTTTGTATTGATTTTAACTAAATTTGGACCCGTTCTACTCGGGTTTGGATTGAATTATCTTGACCAGTTCCGTTGCTTTCTCTTTTTCAAATTAGAATCTGAACTCATCAACTCGGTTTTCTGCCAACTAATTCGTGGCAAAGCTTGACCTAAATCCAAGTATCAATCACCTTAGGTAACTATGTTTTAGACGAGACGACACGTCGTAAAGGGTTTCATGATTCACCAAGTCTCAGCAAGGAGGAAAGCTGATATTTCTAGGACTCCATTTGTCCCAAAATTAAACCTCCTCTCCTCATCGGTCGCCATCCTCCACCCAGGAAAAACCTCTTCTCGTCGAAACAGCCTCCGCCCTTCGAAACACCTTTGTCTTTCCTTCCCTACAATTATGAATTTAATCTTTAGACGTGTACTTAATGTACCAAAATTCAATTACAGATTAGTTTTCCGCCAACTCCATAGCTCCACCACCACCTCAACAGCGCCAGAATCACCGTTGTTTTGGGCGAAATATGGTGGCTTTCTCACTAATCCTAGTCCAAATCACAGACCCAATTTCATGTCCCAAAGGTTCATCCACTCTACCCCAGAAACTACGCAGAGCTACTCGGCCACTAGTGCAAAGCCCGATTTTGACGAAGCAGAGATGGATGACGGAACTATGAACGAGTTTTTGTCTCGATTTGTTTGGATAATGCGTAAGAAGCTTTTGGAAGAGTTCCAATGCGACAAGCAAACAATTGATGGTATGCTATTGATTATAGTTGAGAAAGTGGTTTCAGAAATGGAGAAGGGTAGTATAGAACAGATGCTTGCAACACCTACGGCTTCTCTATCTCAAGATTTCAGTGAGGATTTGTGGAAGATAGTGTGGGAAGTCAGCAACATGGTTTTGGCTGATATGGAAAAGGCGAGTAAGAAGGAGAAAATGAAGAAGTTTTCGCTATCTGAGGATGTGCAAGACATGTGTAGGTTTGCTGGGGAAATCGGCATTCGAGGAGATCTTCTTAAAGAGCTCAGATTCAAATGGGCTCAGGATAAAATGGAGGAGAGTGAGTTTTATGAGAGTTTAGAGCGACTAAGAGAGCAGGCAGCTCAAGAAGAGGTGGAGGAAAGAGGCGAGGAAAGAACAACCGTGCATGACGAGGTTGCTGGAGCTGAAGAAAAAGCAAAGGCTGTGTCTCTTCCTAAGAGAAAAGGGAAGATAAGGTACAAAATTTATGGTCTTGATCTATCCCATCCTAAGTGGACGAAAGTTATGGAAAATATTCAAGAGTCAAGTGCCGTTCTGTGGCCACAGGAGCCAAAATCAATTTCTGGTAAATGCAAACTGGTTACTGAAAGAATTCTTTCATTGAGTGAGGAGAATGATCCATCGCCTTATCTGGTTGAATGGATAGAGCTTCTTCAACCAAGGAGGGTTGATTGGATATCTTTGCTTGATAGATTGAAGGAGAAGAACATGTGTTTATATTTGAAGGTAAATCAATTTCTTTTCGTATATACTTTGATATGGATTTACTAGATGGCTCTCGTAACTTTGTTTTGATCGAAGATGTACAAACCAGAAATCTTAATAGTTTCTTTAGTTTCTCTTGTTTTCAAGATTCTTGGTAGTGTGGTATTTGACTACGGAGATTATGGGACCATAGGACAACATATAACTTGTACTTTGTACTTGGAAATAGGAAGATGTGTTAAATGGTCGTAAATTTCTATAATGTTAGCTATAAAAGTGTGTAGAGCTCCTCCATTCTCTTGCTTTTTAAGAATTTTATTATATCTAATTTTTGAAACTTTACTATAAAATTTATCAATAATCACTAGTCGAGTTGATTAATTTTGGTCAATATTTACTGATTCTTGTTATAGGTTGCAGAACTTGTATTAACCGAAGAGTCTTTCAATACCGATACTAGTGATTACTCGAAGCTCATCAGGATTCATGCCAATGAAAACCGGCTTGAGGATGCTGAAAGAATTCTTAAGAAGATGAATGAGAAGGGCATTGTGCCGGATGTACTGACCGTCAATGTTTTAGTTCACATGTATAGCAAGGCAGGCTATTTGGACCGTGCGAAGGAAGCGTTGGAGAGCTTGAAGAGCCAAGGTTTCCAACCAGATGAGAAGGTTTACCACTCAATGATAATGGCCTATGTTAATGCTGGGCAAGCTAAGTTGGGCGAGTTGTTGATGAGAGAAATGGAGGCGATGGACATTAAACCGACACCTGAAATTTACATGGCACTGCTCAGATCATTTTCGCAAAGTGGTGATTTTGCTGGGGCTGAAAAAATCACCAACATTATGCAGTTTGCTGGGATCCAGCCGAGTCTGGAGTCATGTACTTTACTTGTTGAGGCATATGCACAAGCTGGTAAGCCTGCTGAAGCAAGAAACAACTTTGACTACATGATAAAAATTGGACATAGGCCCGATGATAGGATTACTGCAAGTATGATTGCGGCATATGAGAAGAATAATCTATTGGATAAGGCACTAAATCTTTTGCTGCAGCTGGAAAAGGATGGCTTTGAGCCTGGGGTTGCAACTTACACTGTTCTTGTAGATTGGCTGGGTAAAATGCAATTGGTGGATGAGGCTGAGCAGCTACTTGGCAAGATAGCCGAGCTGGGTGAGGCTCCTCCTCTCGAGCTCCAAGTAAGCCTTTTTGATATGTACTTGAAGGCTGGAAATGAGAAAAAGACTCTTCAAGCTCTAGGGATTCTTGAATCTAAGAAGGAACAATTGAAGGCTGATAGTTTTGAGAGGATTATAAAGGGCCTCATAGATGGTGCACTTTTCAAGGATGCTCAGAGAATGTATCAATTTATGGAAGCACAAGGTTATATTCCCTCTAAAGCCATTACGGTGGCCTTGAAGGGATCTCACATTACCTTCATGGGATCTCAAGCCACCCGTAGCAAGAGATTTTCTTCATTTAGATAATCTTTTTGATCATCTCCTAATAATTTTCTTGTCTTGTCCTTGCTGCCAAGTGTTAGTTATTTATACTGGTATTGCTTGTGAAATGAAAAATTAAGTTGTTGAAACTCTTTACCTCATTTCATAGCCAACTCTGTCTCCTTATTGTGATATTTTTTTTCCGTTGGATTGTTTCTTATTTCTACAAAGTTGCACTGTCCTTGTGGGATGAGTTTAGCAATTATTCAGCCCTTTTTGGCTGTTTTTCACTTCTAATTATTTACATTTAGTGCCTGAAGCTAGCTAAGATATTGATAGGGGTCCAAACTCAAGAACATAATAACAGAACACACTAGTGGAAGACAATTCCTTCACAAACCTTTAGTCAAATAATGCCAAACAACAATTTTCAATCTGTCTGTTCCGCGCTACTTCCTGTAAGGAGTGCCAGAATGCAACTTTTTGGGGCTGTATGCTGAACTCCCTGCTGCTGGCACGGGCATTTGAGGACCATGAATTACAAGAAATATATTTATGTGGCAACAATCAGCAGGTATTGCTCAATCATAGTTATAATATGTTGTTCTTGCTCATTTACTCGCTTAAACTGTTCACTATGCCGCTCAACTACTGGTCTGACTACATTAATTTAGAAATCTGACCAACTATTTTTCCATCTATCACTTTTATGTGGTATTTTGTGAGCAGGAGTAACATTGCACTCAAATGGTATGTTATGGTGTATTTTTAATTACCTGTCATAAGCTGCATTACTTGAATTATGTTTGTGTCAGATGTATTTGTTATCAACTCATTCAGTAAAAGCAAATGTTCATTCTTCTTTAGCATGAAAATATTTTCTTGTAATCTTCAAAGATATTAACATAATTAATTAAGATAGAAAAATACCTTAGTAGTCATTATTCCCCCAACTCTTGTGATTTTAGGTGGTCTTCCTCATTTCCTCTTGCCATTATTTTCTAACTGAATTAAAATTTTTTTTTTTAGATTATCAGCTTGGTATGCATTTACAGTCAAAAATGATTATTTTACTTTCTTATTGATTCTATAGGTTTGCTGAAAAGAATAAAGTTGGAACATTTCCCATATATTTTTTGATTTGTTGTTTTAGCTCATTATGTCTGAATATAGTCAATTATGCGACTTGCGAGTCTTGCCATGCAAAAAAATGCAATCTCTTGATTGGATTTGAATGTTAAGAAAAATCTGATCTTTGAAAATGAAATGTTCATCCGGTCTATGATTTAGAAATTTTAAAGAACTGCAAAACTGGATTCAAGAAACTGTTTGCAGATTTTTAATTAAATGGACCTATGTTTTAGCTTGGGGATTGGTGTCTTTTGCTAGACTTAGGTACGTTAAGCAACCTTCTGTTTTTTTTTGTACATCGTTCTATGATGAAAACTAGCGATGTGTCGCCCTCTTGGCTTTACTACCACGAATGGATGGTACTTTGAGCCATCTGAATATGTAAATATCATCTATTAAATCTGAAGTCTTCATTCAGAACTTAGAATTTCTTGTAACACTCATATCTTCAGGGTGCAATCATGAGTATAATACCACATACAAGAGTCACTGCTTTCTTGTCCTTTCTTCAATGACATTTCTGTTTAGTGAAGTGATTTCAAAATTATATGTTCTCCATTCGGTTTATTGAATTATGCGAAAATTGCAGCTTTAGCAGTTTTTTTATAGATTACTCGAGCAACTGTTGCATCTTCTTCTATCTCAAGTTTATGTCAAATGTGTTTTAGTGTTATTTGTTAATGAATTTTTATAAAAGAAATGTTGTTTGTTCATACAAGGATTAGAAAGAGGAATTGAGACTTATTGGATAAAGATTTATTTTTCTTTTTAGAATTACGTAAAACCCTAAATACAAAATGAAAAAAAAAATGAAGTGTATGATTGTATGAACAAACCTCGGTTTTGTTATTAGTTGCATGGACATACTTGAAAGCTTAGCTGATGTTAGTGAAGTGTATGGATTTGTTATCGTCTCAAGAACTATAAGGTGAGAATGACTTGGCTATATGTTGTAGTATTTAAAAAGTTGTTTCAATATGCTTAAATGAGCAGCTAAAGAAAACCAAATAGTTGTAAGGAGGCCATTATTGAAAATGAACTTAGTTTTAAGAAAGTCTTTTAGTTGATGCCTTTCGGTTTACTTGTTCTTTTATTAGTTCATGCGTGTTTGAAAAGTTATCTTTATTATAACGATTTATGTTTGTCGGTGCATGTATTTGAGAAGTGATGAAAATAAAATAGAAAGGCAAAATAGAAAATGACGATATTAAGGTAGCAAAATAGTTAGAGTTAATGGATGGTTATAACTATGAAGAAGGGGGCGAAGGAGGATACTGAATATTTTCGACAGAAAGAAACATCTGTTAGTTTATGCCAAACATGTAACTCGTGGTAATTTCCATACCAGTATTTTTATTTCGTTTTGTGTTAGTTCTATGTTACCTATGTATGCTTTTAGTTTATGTATTTAGATGATTTATGTATTGTATTGTATATGTATCGAGAAGTCTTATATATAATTCAAGTCTTTGTTTAGAGAAGTCGTCCTCGTTTGTAAAGCCTTTGAAGGGATACCAAAGAAGTGATACAAATTAAATTAGAAAAATTATTTTTTTGGTCAAAATTTATTTTTTGTTGTTTCTAACAAACTGATAATAACGTATTTCTTTTCATATTTTTCAATGGCGAAGGATGTGATTTTTTTTAAAAATTTTCCTAAAAGGTTAAATGAAGGGATTCATTGGATGTAGTTTGATTATATTATATCACAATTTTAGTGCTTGGATATCAGTTAGAGTTGAGAAATAAGAGAAAAGAGGACTTTTTAAAACTGAGAAGATTGGTTTTTTTTGTTTCTGAAATTGAGAAAACAGAAAATGAGCAAATGTTTGTTTTCATGTTTTTATCTGTCTGGAATAATTTTTTGGAAAATGCTTGAAACCATCCTTATATTTTATGCTTTTTTCAGGCTGAAGCTCAGGAAATGGGCAAAAGCAGAAGTATCAAATTGAAACTTGAGGCTTTGCAATTATGAGAAGATACCTATCCTTCCAGCCAAGGAATGGATGTCCAAGTAAAGAAGCTAAAGGTCTCATTGCAAGTTTCATTTTTTAACTTATGCAAAGGTCACACTTCTATAAATCCACTTCATGCATAAATCTTGAGCATTCCTCTCGCTGCATTCTTATTTTCTTTTCTTTGATTTTTAGATTCTTATTAATCTATGGCGGAGCAAAGGCAACCATTCCGCTTCCGCCTCCCTTGGCTCTCCGCACCTCCGCCACTGCCTCCACAACCACGTCCAACTCCGGCCTCGGCAACTGAAACTGTTCCAGTTCAGCCATTTCTATTCCGGCCACCTGAGATAGCGCAAACTGAAGTACCAAAAAAGACTGAACAAACTGAAGTTGCTTCTCCTCCGTCATCACCTATCCGCCCACAAACCCAATTTAGAGCTGTTTTTACATCTCCATTGCTATCTCCTAGAATCCCAAAAGAACCTGTTACAGACAGTGCCTCTCAGCCTCAATCTCCTCCTTTGTTGGTTGAAGCAACTAGTCCTAGAACTGTCTCACTGCCTTCTTCCCCAGCCATTCCAGTGCAATCAATGTTTCAGCCTCAATCTGCATCAGATTTATATACCAACAGGCAAGAACATGAGTCTCCCAAATTGATCGTACCACTGGAAGAGCCAAAACCAGTAGTTCCTCAGCAACAGTCAGATCCAAAGGCAGAGAGTAAAGCAGATATGAATTCTAAGGTCAGTCCAAACGAACCGTCTGTGAAGTCTAAACCTGTAGCCATTAGTGAAGATGCCAAGGGAGAAGCCATGAAAGAAAGGAGAGGGCTTGAAAAGGAGGAAAAGAAAGAGCCTGTGCAAAAAACTATCACTGAGCTTTTGACTGAAGGGCCTAAATCTCACACCAAAGATCTGCATGGAAAATTATTTCCGCTCAACAAGGAACAAACTGCCAGAAGAAAAGACGAACGGAAGGAGAAAAAACTTGTCAAAGCTCAGAATTCAACATATCCAAAGGAGAAAACATCTTCCAGAGAACAACCACAAGAGTCCAAAGAGGATAAAGCTTCACCACAGAGAGAGCTCAGGGAGGACATTTCTAAATTTGTCCATATCTTAACGACTGGATTGTCGTCGGTGGAAATTCCGGTGAACGTCGTTACTCTGATCGGGGACAACAGAGGAGCATCAATGCAAATAGATTCAGGCTCAGCCAAAAGGGAGGAGTCCATCCACATTCACCGGGGCTACAAAATAAACCCAGATGAAAGCACAGAAATCACCTCTGAGGAAATAGAAAGCTCTGATCAGAGGAACAAAGCTCCAATCATTGAAGAAGAAGAAGAAGAAACAAGAACTTTGATCAACAGCAATGCACAAGGTATAAATGATTCAATTGTTTTTGACAGCTCGGTCACCGAGAGAAATCCTGGTGTTCATCTGGTTTTTGACTCCGTCGAACTTGACAAAGAAATAGATAAATCAGAGACATTAGAGGCAAGAAAGGCAGAGTTCACCATCAGCAAAGCAGAAAAGCATACTTATGAACCTACTGTAAGAAGACGATGCCTCCGAGGGCTGTTCATGGAGTCGAGCGATTCCGACGAGGATGGCTCGGAGAAGCCTAGGCGTCATGGTTGTCGATATAATTGCAAGGATAAAGAGTTTGGAGAGGTTTGAGAAGGCATCACACAGAAAACATATGATAAGACAAATAATAATATGATGTGACCTGCTCTGTTTTCTTGCTGGGAAACAGCCCTTCTATTTCATTGAAAAGTCATAAATTATGATATGGAAGCAGTATATATCTACTTTTGCAGCTCTACGAGTCTGCCTAATCTCTTCAATATTGATACCTGATTGCTCAAAATTATCAATGCTGTAGTCCTAATCTAGACCCATTTCCTCTCAAATGATTCCCTCTTAATGGCAGAGTTTTTTGTATTGGCTTATTGAGCCTAATTTAAGTCTGAACGTATTTTGGTAATATTTTTCTTGTTATTCTGTAATCATAAATTGTCTATTATATAAAGACGTATTTAGGTTATTGTGGAGTGAGAGAGCATGAGGCAAAAAACTATTGTAACTCATATTTATTCTTAGTGGAATCTGTCAGCGGCTAGTGAAAGTATCTCTTACAACGAGAGTGAACCACTATAAATCTCTCCGTGTCTTTTTCTTATCGATTTTTGACCGTTCGTTACAGGTGGATTAGGGTGTCTAATCCTAACAATTGGTATCAGAGTTTTAACTTGAAGCTGTTTCGAAAATCAGCGTTTGATTTTCTCGAAGGTTTCGAACAAATCAAGTTTGTAATTTTTCGTGTGAGAAATTACAATTTTTTGAAAAGAAAAGGAATTCTATTTTTTTTGCTTGCCGTGGAAATTAAAAAAAAAAAAAAAATTTTACTTTTGGTTACTGTTCTTGATAGCAAGAACAGAGAGGTTCTCTTCTTCATTATGAAAAGGAACAAAAAAAAAGGTGGATTTTTTTTTTCTTCTTCACTGTGAAGAACAAAGAGAAGAAATAGATAGAGGTGCTCTACCGCCAACACGAAGAAAAAAAAAGAGACCACCGTTCTATCTCCGTCATTATTTTCAGCGATTGCCGAACTGTCTTGCCGTTCAGCCATCGCCGATCTGATTGAGTTTCTTTGTTTTTCAGGGAGAAACAGAAACAAAAATATCTGTTTTTGTTTTGGATTATTCAGATTTGAGAAGTTGTTTGTGTGGAATTTTTGAGGTTCAAATTTTGATATTGGGTGATCGAAAATATTTGGGCAAAGTTATTGATTCAGAAAATTTTGCAGGATTTACTCTGATTTTAAAAATGTGCGATTTGGATATTCTGTTCAGAAAATAATTTTGGGATACAAATTTGATTTTCAGATTTTTATTAAATATTTTGGATATCTATATTGTTGGGCGGATTTATTCAGAATATTTTTTGGGTAAAATTCTGTTCCTTGATAACGATGACAAGCGACGTTAGTACAGGACACGGTATTGAAAAATTCGATGGGACAGATTTTGCGTTCTGGAGAATGCAAATTGAGGACTACTTATACGGGAAAAAACTTTATCTTCCTCTGAGTGCGAAACCAGAGAACATGGAAGACAGTGAATGGAATCTCCTTGACAGGCAGGTTTTGGAAGTCGTCCGATTGACGCTAGGCAAAAGTGTTGCTCACAACGTAGCGAAGGAAAAAACCACCACGAGCCTAATGAAGGCTCTGTTTGATATGCACGAGAAACCCTTTGCGAATAATAAGGTATTTCTTATGAAGAAATTATGTAATTTGAAGATGATTGATGGTACTTTTGTTGCAGCGCATCTGAATGAATTTAATATGTAAATCAATTGCTATATGTGGATATTTATTTTGGAGATGAGGTTCGTGCCCTAATTTTGTTGGCGTCTTTACCGAATAGTTGAGAACCTATGAGGGAAGGAGTTAGTAATTCAGTAGGAAGTGCAAAATTGGTATTCACCGATGTGAGAGATCGTATTCTTGCCGAGTAGGTTCGGAAAATTGATTCTGGTGAAACATCAAAAGGTTCAGCCCTAAATGTTGAAAACAGAGGTAGAAAGAATGAGAGAAACTCCAACCGAGGTAGAGGGAGATCAAAATCAAAGAATGGAGGAGATCAGTGTAAGTCCCGGCTAACACTTGAATGCTGGAATTGTGGCAAACATGGTCACATAAAAAAGGATTGCAGAGCACCGAAGAAGAACAGAAATGACAAAGGTGATGGAGCAAATGCGGTAACAGAAAACATCACTGATGCATTACTTTTTTCGGTTGACAGCTCGATAGACTCGTGAGTCTTGGATTCGGGAGCATCTTTTCACACCACCGCACATAAGGAATTAATGGAGAATTATGTAGTCGGATATTATGGGAAGGTCTACCTTGCAGATGGTGAGCCATTGGATATTATGGGTATCGATGACATCAAACTGAGGATGACAAATGAGTCTGTTTGGAAGATCAGTAAAATGAGACACGTGTCAGGGTTGATGTGAAATTTGATTTCAGTTGGACATCCTTGATAGTGAAGGTCATTATGTCAGTTTTGGAAACAGTGATTAGAAGGTTACTAAAGGATCGATGGTCGTCGCTCGAGGTCATAAAACAGGAACCTTATACATGACTACTACATGCAGAGACACAGTTGCTATTGTTGATAGCTCGAAGAACACAGAATTGTGGCATTGCAGATTGGGCCACATGAGCGAAAAAGAAATGAAGCTTCTTGTCAAGAATGGTCAGATTCCGGAGTTGAAGTTTGTCGAGCATCAATTATGTGAAAGTTGCATATTTGGGAAACAGAAACGTGTCAGTTTTCTAAAAGTTGGGAAGGAGCTGAAGAAGAAAAAACTGGAATTAATACACACCGACGTGTGGAGACCCGCACCTGTTTCTTCTCTTGGTGGATCATACTACTACGTGACGTTCATAGATGATTCAACAAGAAAGGTATGAGTTTACTTCATGAAAAATAAATCTGATGTGTTTAGTGTTTTCAGGAAGTGGAAGGTCTTGGTTGAGAATGAAACGAATCTAAAAGTAACATGTTTGAGGTCCGACAATGGAGACGAGTATATCAATGCGGATTTCAAAGAATTTTGTGCTGTGAATGGAATCAAGATGGAAAAGACTATTTCTCGAACACCTCAAGAGAATGAAGTAGCTGAAAGAATGAATAGAACACTGAATGAATGTGCAAGGAGCATGAGATTACACGCTGGACTGCCTAAATGTTTTTGGGCAGATGCAGTCAACACCACAGCCTATCTGATCAACAGAGGACCCTCCATACCTCTAGATTTCAAACTTCCAGAAGAAGCTTGGAGCGGTAAAAAGGTAAACTTTTCTTTTTTGAAAGTGTTTGGTTGCTTATCTTATATTCATATTGATGATTCTGATAGAAGCAAGCTTGATCCGAAATCTAAGAAATGTTTTCTTATTGGTTATGGTGACGCCGAGTTTGGTTATCGTTTCTGGGATAATCAAAATCAGAAGATCATTCGCAGCAGGAACGTCATCTTAAACGAACAGATCCTTTACAAAGATGCTGTTGGCAAGACTTCCGACAGTGGGAGTTCTGTTTTAAAAGAGTTTACTGTGGTTAAGTTGAAAGATTTTTCAGCTGATAATGCTCCGACTGTCAAAGAAGATCAGAGTGTTGTCGGAGAAGAAGTTGATGAAAATGTGACTCTAGAAGTAAATCCGCAAACGCCAATTGCAGAATTGAGAAGATCATCCAGAGTCAGCAAATCAGTCCATAGATGGTCTCCATCTCTTTATTACATCCTACTGACCGACAGAGGAGAACCAAAATGTTATCAGGAAGCAGTACAGTCTGATGATTCGATTAAGTGAGAGGCAGCCATGAAAGGTGAGATGGACTCGTTGAAATTAAATAAAACTTGGCAATTGGTTGAGTTGCCGAAGAGTAAGAAAGCACTGCACAACAAGTGGGTTTATCGGATTAAAGAAGAACATGATGGGAGCAAGCGGTACAATGCTAGATTGGTTGTCAAAGGTTTCCAACAGAAAGAAGATATTGACTATACCGAGATTTTCTCACCAGTGGTGAAGTTGACGACGATCAGAACTGTCCTGAGTTTAGTTGTGAAAGAAGACCTTCATCTTCAGAAGATGGACGTGAAAACTTTTTTTCTTCATGGCAATTTAGATGAAGAGATCTACATGCAACAACCACAAGGTTTCGAGGTAAACGGAAAAGAGGAGCTTGTGTGTAAGCTTCAGAAGAGCTTGTATGGCTTCAAACAGGCTCCAAGACAATGGTACAGGAGGTTCGATAGTTTTATGAAGAGTAACAGTTTTGTGAGATGTGAAACTGATCACTGCTGATACATCAAAAGGTTTGATAACTCTTATAATATTCTGTTCCTTTACGTTGATGATATGTTAATTGCTGGAGCAAACTTGCATGAGATTGACAGGCTGAAGAGGAAGTTATCTAAGGAGCTTGCAATAAAAGATTTGGGTACTGCAAAACAAATCTTTGGGATGAGAATCTTTAGGGATAAGGAGATTCTCAAAATCTCACAAGATGAGTACGTAAAGAAGGTTCAAGATGCACGATGCTAAGCCAGTCACTACACCTTTGGCTAGTCATTTCAGACTATTCAAAGATCAATCGCCCTCGACTGATGAAGAGAAAGACTACATGGCTACTGTTCCATATGCCTCTGCTGTTGGTAGTCTTATGTACGTGATGGTTTGCACACGACCAGACATTGCACATGTAGTGGGAGTTGTCAGCAGGTTTATGAGTAATCCAGGAACAAAATATTGGAAAGCCGTAAAATGGATCTTGCGATATTTGAAGGGAAGTTTGGATTTTGCTTTATGTTTTCAAAAGTTAAACTTGGGTCTAGATGGATACGTTGATGCTGATAATGGTGGTGATACTGACAGCAGTAAAAGCAGAACTGGGTATGTCTACACCTTGGGTGGCACCACAATCAGTTGGGTCTCGAGGCTTCAAGATGTAGTTGCTCTTTCTAGTTGTGAAGCAGAGTATATTGCAGTGACAGAAGCCGCGAAGGAGATGATGTGGTTTCAGCTTTTCTTACATGAGTTAGGTCAAAACTACGATGGGAGTGTATTGAATTGTGACAGCCAAAGTGCCATCCATTTGGCAAAGAATCTGGTTTATCATGGTAGGACAAAGCATATACAGGTGCGTTATCACTTCATCAGATCCGCCTTAGAATATAGAGTTTTGACACTTGAGAAGATACTAGGGAGTCGGAATCCAGCTGATATGTTGACGAAAGCTGTGACGAGTGAGAAGCTGAAGTTGTGCGCAACTTCAGTCGCACTTCTTGGATGATATATGAGAATGAAGCCGCTACAGATGGAGAGATGATGAGATGAGTCTCCAAGTGGGAGATTGTTGAGTTGTGGAGCCTAATTTAGGCATGAAGGTATTTTGGTAATATTTACTCTGTTATTCTATAACCTTAAATTGTCTATTATATAAATACGTATTTAGGTTATTGGAGAGTGAGAGAGCGTGAGGCAAAATACTATTGTAACTTATTTTTGTTCTTCGTGAAATCTATCAGTGGCCAGTAGACGTAGCTCTCACAATGAGAGTGAACCACTATAAATCTCTCCGTGTCTTTTTCTTTTCGGTTTTCGATCGTTCGTTACAGGTGAATTATGGCGTCTAATCTTAATAGTTTGATCTTTCGATGGGGACTCTTAAAATTTGCTTCCTCAGTTGATGTCCATGTGAGAAAATCGGACGGGTTTGCTTGCAGATCCGCCACCTCATTTTCCCATTTTTTAGCAATAGAAGACAGCAAAATGTCTAGTTTATATATTCATCAACTACTTACAAAATTTTAGTTAGTGAAGAAGAAGACAGACTTTTGAGTGTTGTTAGAGCTGGTTCTTTTCCGATGTTAGGTTGAATTGGGTTTAATCGAAAATAAGATTTAGTGGATGGATGATCTTGCTTTTGTAATTATTTCTAAATTGATCAATGAGTAAACCCTACATGGTTTCGTTCATGGATGTCGCTCTCGATGTTTGCATATATTGGTTGTGTCTCAACGTGAATGTGTGATATTATAGGCGCATATAGTCACGTATACAAGAGAGTAATGCACTATAAGACTTACTTTATTCTTGCAAAAAAGAATAAAATTACATTAGCTAAAATAAACAAATTATAAATTATTACAAATTACAAATCTGAAACACCGAAGGACTTGTTTCCACAATGGGAAGGGATGAAACACAGGGAAATTACACGTGAAAAATTGTTAAATTTAAGGAATGATACATGTCACGAAAACGACAAGAGTACCTACAATCCATTCGATTTGCTTAGGAATGACAGAGGCTGCTTTAAATGCCTTTCAAATAAAAACAAAAGAACTGTGCAACCATATTTGTTGTATAATTTTTAAATAATCATCTTTAATAGTTGAAAAATCGAAAAAATAAAAAAATAAAAAATAATTGACACCAATATTTACGTAAAAATTTCACATAGAAAAAAATTACAGATAAAAGAGATAAATCACTAATCACAATCGGTATAATGAATTTTACGACTCAAAAATATATCTACATAAACTAGAACTTTAATCATATTAAAATTTCTAATATTGGCCAAATCAGCCTGAGCCACTTAGAATTCAAGTCACACGAATCTACCATTAATTTATCTTAATTTCTTCAAACCGGTTAACATGGGTAAAATCCATTTTCACCCTCAAACTATCATTTTTTTTAAATAACTCTTAAAAAATTAACCCTACCAATTCAACCCCCAGTATATGCCTGATAGCCCTCGTTCAACATTTTACGCCTGGGGCGAGGGGCCGGTCTACAGTAGCGGGTGACTGTTCTCCAAGAAATCGTAGAAACTCTGTTCTTTCTTCATTTTATAAATTAATTTTAAATAAATCAAATGATATTTAATTTATTTAAAATTTTTATCACATGTTCAACACGTAATGAGAAAATAATTTTAAAATTTTCGTGATTTTTTAACATTAGTATGATTTATTATAATTTTTTTATAAAATAATTAATAAAATTGCAATATATCGTACAAATGTTATAATCACGAAACTTTCTAAATTATCTTCCCATGATGTGCTGAAGATATGGTAAAAATTTTAAGTAAATTTAACATCATTTGGTGTTTTGTTAAAATTAATTTATAAAGTGAAGTGTGCATCGTTTTTACCTCGGTCAACCATGTGGGAGTGTTAGAGTCTATAGGGATCCTACATCTGAGCCTTTAGGGCTGAGGAGGTGATAATAACAATGTTGAATTGACAATCAATACTGTTCATGAAACTCCATGTTCTATGGAGACACTAAAAGCCCCTCTTAGCTCACTAGTGCCAGCAGACATTGTAAATGACGCAAGGGTTCTGATCAAACTTTTCCATGAATCATGACATTATGGTCGACGCCGTATCAAGAGACAGGAATGTTACCATCAAAAATCTCGTGTTGGATCATGCTCGCTCGAGATGCACGTTGGTTTGTGTTAGGACCCGATTCCTTCCCCAGAACAAGACCCCG
Source organism: Begonia peltatifolia (assembly GCA_022433055.1). NCBI lineage: Eukaryota > Viridiplantae > Streptophyta > Magnoliopsida > Cucurbitales > Begoniaceae > Begonia > Begonia peltatifolia. The sequence continues at coordinate 1,620,984 of CM039521.1, read as the reverse complement.
ATAGGCTCTAGTAGGATTCCCGAAGTGGGAAGAGACTTTCGAACCAAATCGAAGAATTGACATGCATGGATTGATTTTAATTTAAGAAATTTAATGTTTCAATCTGGTATCCTAAATTAAGATATTTAAAATATGATTAAAAGCAACCAACCTGTCATTAATACATTGAAATATTTTACATAACCTATCAGAGTGTACAGAAGCTATTACAAAGGTAATAGGTCACCCACGTGACCATTCAAAAGAGTTTATGCATAAAAGAGAACCTAAATATCAGTCTCACAAAAAGAGAACCATTTACATTGATGACTCGCCTATGTCTTTTTACACCTTTATAGTGCTTTTGATTTATCCTCTCGGTGAACGTTCTCGTTATCTGAAAATATACATTATTCACATAACAAACTTTTAGTCTAGTAAATAAGTCTAATAGTTAGAATAACTACTCCATACTCTATCCACACTATATAAGGCAATTCTCCATCCACCACAACTACGATTCCTTTGAAAACCATTTAAATCGTGTTATCATTTGAAATTCATGCCAACGCTTTAAAAATATGCATGCTTGAAATCATTCAACCCTTATTGAAGTTATTTTAAACGAACATATCCAATGGAATTAAAATAAGCTTTGCACATTTTAAAAAAAGTCATCATTTCAAGAAAAACACCAATGCATCTTTTCGACATTCATTTGTTTATATTAAAAATGCATCTCACTCTAAATCGATCATATATGAACATCACACCTACAAGTTTCTTGTCTTTCTCTGGCCGAGCTGTAGAACCCCTCTTGCATTACTTCCTCTAGGGGCTTAGGGATTTTTAATTCAAAGAGGACATTAAGTTAATCTTCTGTTCAGTTTCATGGTCATACGTATCGCACACTAAGAGTCAAGTCCAACCATTGAGTTTCTGTGTTACCGAGATTGCCAACTTCTTCCTTCTTAAGATGCATGTTTTAAAATATTTATAAAGTCAATGCCATGCACATTTAAAACAACGCAACACACCTATACAATGAATTTGAAATCCACACGTCCAATTTGACACAAAACATCATTTTTCAAAACATTCCTTTTTATAACAATGTAATATAATTGATAAGTGTGTATTTTACACACTTATTTGTACTTGATTTGGTAAGTTATTCTTAAGTGTTTGAAAGAATTTAATATTTTTTGGTGTAAGTGTGCAGATAAAATAGAATTAAAAATTTGTAGGTCGTTTTGAGAATTTTCATCTTTTTAATCTCAACGGTCGATTATGGGTCGCAGACCTTACTCAGAATCAGAGTTATAACTTAACCTAGAGGCCAAGAAGCAAACATTCATCATTCAGAGAGATCTTTAGAGAGAGTTCAGAGGCTGGAGAGATGGAAACCAGAATAGAGCGAGAGCTTCGAGAACTGAATTTCAGAATAGTTTTTCTTTTTCTTTCTCTTTTGAATTATGATTATCTTTATTATTCTCGTTGTCTTTCTTTACTCTATCATGAACTAATTTTATTTTCTAGGGCTACGATATAGCCAGATTATGATCTTTTAATTTTTCTTTTAATTTAGTTTCTTAATTTTCTATTATGTTGTTGTGTCAAGTAAATTATTTTGTTCTTAATACTTACGATTGTCTGATTAATAAAATCATATTCGTACGATTATTTTGAGACTGAGAGGTGAGAAATAATCGTGCAATGAATTATTAACCATGAAAAAGATGTTAGACTAGGGATAGTTAATGCATTCATGTGGTAATATAATTTCTCGTTCTTAATGTATTCAATTAATTGCTAGGGTTAGAGACTGAGAGTTAGTAACCCCTTAGTTGAATAAGTTTGTCATTACTCGGGAGAGACTGATAAATAATATCATAAAATTGTCATCAACACATAGGAATAGATTTTAATGAATTGAATTAGAAAGATTAAATATGATTAATTTAGGTGAATTTGAAAACCTTATATCTTTTCTATAATATTTCTAAAAATCATATAAATTTCTGTTATTTAATTAATTGTCATTGTTTATTTTACGTTTAAACCAAAAATCTACTAAAATCATTATTCATAATAAATTAGAATTAATTCATTTGATAATTAGTAACAATAGTCTTCGTGGGATCGACTCATATTTACATAGCATATTACTTGTGTGGCACATTTACTTGCGTTAGTATTTTTCGTAATGAGTTTTTGACGCCGTTGTCGGGCACTATTTATTTTTTATTACTAAATTAAATTATTCTAGGTTATATTTGAATTTAATTATTTAACTTGTTTATTTTATTTTTTATTTTTATTTATTTAGATTATTTTTATTTTTATTTTTATTTATTTTTTATTTTCTTTAATGTATGCGAAAACAAGGTATAACCAACCTACTTCCAATTGATCTAGAAATTGAACGTACCTGTCGTAGAAATCGAAAGGAAACAAAGAAAACTACTATGGCTCACAGATTAATCGAAGAAATTGAGACACGAACATTGTTAGATTATGTGATGTCATCTGTAGTCGGTGTCCACTCTGCTTTTCGTAAGCCAGTAATTATGGGCAACAACTTTGAAATCAAGCCGTGAACCATACATATGATTCAACAATCACAATTTAGCAGTCAGCCCTCTGAGGATCTGAACGATCACATTACCAACTTTGTAGAGTTATGTGACACTTTTAAGTTTCATAATATTTCATACGATGCTATAAAGTTACGTTTATTTCTATTCTCATTAAGTGATAGAGCAAAAAGTTGGTTAAATTCCTTACTTGCTGATTCTATCACAGCATGAGCTGAACTTTGCCAAAAAACTTTATCTAAATTTTTTCCTTTGAGAAAACTGCAAAATACCGTAACGACATAGTTAATTTTAATCAATTCGACGGCGAGACGTTATACGAATCTTGGGCCCGTTTTAAGGAATTATTATGAAAATGCCCTCAACATGGTTTGCCACGTTGGATGCAAATCCAAACATTCTTCATCGTTATATTAGCTTCCACAAGAACTCTGGTCAATGCAGCTGCCAGTAGTTCACTCATCCAGAAGACTGAAGTAGAAGTACTTACTCTATTGGACGAGTTAGCATTGAATAACGATCAATGTCCAGTTGAGCGGCAGATTCTAAAAAAGCAACCGAATGATACCATTATTTTTCCGAGCAAGCTCATTTTGTTGGAATTACAATAGACCTAATTTTCAAAATTCGAATAACTACTACACGGGAGTGCGCAATAATCACCCAACCCTCTCGTTGAAGAATCCTTACAATGCCATGCAAATACTGCAATCTCCCAACAAGCTCTGCTATTCCAAGAGAGAAAGCCCAGTCTTGATGAAATAGTTGCTAAAATGGGTGAGCACACTAATAAATTCATGGCAAAGACTTCGACTACTCTGCAAAATCATTTAGCTCAAATCCGAAGTTTGGAGACGTAAGTGGGCCAAATTGTTAATTTACTCAATGGATGACCTCAAGGAGCATTGCCTAGTTCCATAGAAGTGAACCCAAAAGATCAATGCAATACAATCACTCTTAGGAGTGGTGCAATGATTGATAATTCGGGTCAAAAAACTAAGAAGGTAGAAAAATCTGATAATAAAGATTCATTGTCCTTATCTCCAATTAAAATTGCAGCTCAAAAGCCTCAAAAAGCTCCTTCACAAAGCTTACAGAAGAAACCCCACAAGTCTCTTTTCCTCAACATCTAAAGAGCGTCAAGACAGGCAAACAGTTTGGAAAATTTTTAGAAGTATTCAAACAACTACAGATCAACATTCCGTTTGCCGAGGCTCTTGAGCAAATGCCTAGTTACGCAAAGTTCTTAAAGGATATACTGCCGCACAAGCGTAAGATAGAAAAATGTGGCACGATTGCGTTGACTAAAAAATGTATTGCAATTATTCAACGAAAGCTCCTACAGAAGTTGAAAGACCCAGGAAGCTTCACCGTCCCATGTGAAATTGGGGAGTTTATTTTCGAGCAAGCGCTGTGTGATTTGGCTGCTAGTATTAATTTGATGTCACTGTCCATCTTTCAAAAGCTTGATCTTGGAAAAGCAAAGGCCACAAGAGTAATTCTACAAATGGCTGACCGCTCCATCAAGCATCTGCGAGGGGTGATTGAAGATGTCCTCGTCAAAGTTAACAAGTTCAATTTTCTTACGGATTTTGTGGTCCTTAATATGGTAGAAGACCACGACATCCCTACTATTTTGGGCCGAACATTTGGCGACAGGAAGTGCATTAATTGATGTACAAATGGGTGAACTTAAATTACGAATACAAGATGAAGAGGTGACGTTTAACGCGTTTAATTCAATAAAGTACCCAAAGGCCATTGATGATGTGTTTTAGGTGGAAATTATGGACACGGCAATAGAGAAAGCTTCACTTCAACCACGCGATCCTCTTGAAATAAGTCTTCTAAACCACGGTTCTTCTCTCGATGATAACTCGGATGAAAAAGAATATGCTTTTTGGATAGATTCATTCGAGCCAAATCAGAGATAGTACTTTGAAAGTTTGAGAGAGTTACCAATGCGGATTCTACCATCTATTGAGAGTCCGCCCATGCTTGAACTTAAGCCTCTACCTCCGCACATTCACTATGCCTTCATTGGTGAAAATTCTACTCTTTCAATTATTATTTCAGCTGACTTATCCACAACGAAAGTGGAGAAATTGTTACTTGTACTTCGGACGTACAAGGTTGCTATTGGATAGACCCTATTAGACATAAAAGGAATTAGTTCCTTGTTTTCTGTTCATCCGACAATGAAAGATGTAGTGTGGAAAGAAGTTTTGAAGTGGTTAGACTCCGAGATTATTTACCACATTTTAGATAGTTCGTGGGTGAGTTCGGTACAATGTGTGCCAAAGAAAAGTGGAATGACGGTAATAAAAAACGATAACAATGAGCTTATATCATCTCGAACCATTATCGGATGGAGAATTTGCATGGATTATCGGAAGTTGAACAAAGCTATGCGTAAAGATCACTTTCCTCTACCGTTCATCGATCAAATGCTTGAAAGACTATCTGGGCACGAGTTTTATTCCTTCCTTGACAGTTATTTTGGTTACAACTAAATTGTCATCGCTCCAGAAGATCAAGAGAAGATAACTTTTACATGTCCATATGGTACATTTGCATTTCGCCGGATGCCTTTTTGTCTGTGTAATGCATCTGCTACTTTTCAACAGTGCATGATGCCAATCTTCTCGGATATTGTAGAACATTACATTGAATTCTTTATGGATGATTTTTCAGTGTTTGGATCATCGTTTAATGCCTGTTTAGAAAACATATCCAAGGTGCTAGCTTGGTGTGCAGAGACTAACTTAGTGCTAAATTAGGAAAAAATGTCATTTTATGTTGAAAGAAGGTATTGTGTTAGGACATCAAATTTCAGCACAACGCATCGAAGTGGACCGGGCAAAGATTGTGATAATTGAGAAATTACCACCACCTGTCATAGTTAAAGGAGTAAGAAGTTTTCTTGGACATTCGGGCTTCTACAGACGATTTATAAAAGATTTTTCCAAAATCACTAAGCCGTTGTGCAACTTATTGGAAAAAGATGCGTCATTTGTTTTCACGACCGAATGTTTAGAAGCATTTAATATTTGAAAGAGAAGCTTGTGACGACACCGATTATAGTTGTTCCTGATTAGGAGTTACCTTTTGAAATCATGACTGATGCTAGCGATTTTGCAGTAGGAGCAATTTTAGGTCAACGAAAAAATAAAGTTTTTCAAACAATCTACTATGCAAGTCGCACTCTTAACGATGCTCAACTCAACTATGAAACCATCGAGAAATAATTACTTGTCGTCGTCTTTGCTTTGATAAGTTCAGACCTTACGTCATTGGTAACAAGGTAGTCGTCTTTACCAATCACGCAGCAATAAAGTATCTCATCGAGAAGAAAGACGCCAAACCCTGCCTTATTCGTTGGGTATTGCTGCTGTAAGATTTCGACCTTGTGATAAAAGATAAGAAGGGAACATAAAACCTTGTATCTAATCATCTCTCACGCTTAGAAACTCAAGTTCATGTGTCAGATAGTAATAAGTCAATTGATGATGATTTTTTTAGATGAAAAGATCCTAACAATTAAACAGCTACCATGGTATGTAGATTTTGTGAACTATCTCGCCTGTCAAATCATACCATTCGAGCTGTCCTATCACCAAAAGAAGAAAATTCTCTCAGATGTAAAGCGATATTTTTGGAAAGAGCTAATTTTTTATCGACATTGTGCAAACCAAATGATAAGGTTATGCATTCGCGAAGATGAGATGATATTGGTTTTAAAGCATTGCCACACCCTTGAATGTGGTGGTCACTTTGGAGGAAACTAAATGGCCGCAAAAGTGCTTCAATGCGGTTTCTATTGGCCAACACTATTTAAATATGCACATTCCTTTGTCATGACTTGTGATCGATGTCAACAAACGAGTAATATCCTGCCATAATGAGATGCCATTAACAAAATCCTCAAAGTTGAACTTTTTGATGTGTGGGGGGTTGATTTTATAGGACCATTTCCACCATCGTTTAATAATAAATACATTCTTCTCGATGTGGATTACGTCTTGAAATGGGTCGAAGCAATAGCTACATCAACTAATGACAGCAAAGTGGTACTGAAGTTTATGCAAAAGAACATATTCACTCGTTTTGGCATGCCACGAGCAATTATTAGTGACGAAGGTACACATTTCTGTAACAAGGAATTTGAATTGCTACTTTTGAAATATGGTGTGAAGCATCAAAAGGCATTGAGATATCACCCTCAATCAAATGATCTAGCGGAAGTTTCCAATCAAAAAATCAAGCTTATTCTTGAGAAGACAGTGAGTAATTCACGTAAAGATTGGGCACGCAAGTTGGATGATGCACTATGAGCCTATCGGACCACTTTCAAAACTCCACTGGGAAATGTCACCATACCGGCTGGTATTTGGTAAGCCTGTCACCTACTCATCGAACTTGAACATCGTGCTTGGTGGGCTATGAAAATGCTAAATTTTGAATTGATACTCATTGACCACAAATGCTTCCTCGAAATAAATGAACTCGATGAATTGCGTACCAACGCATATGAAAATTCTAAAATTTACAAGGAGAAGACAAAAGTATGGCATGACAAGCATATCATGAAGAAAGAACTAGCGCCAGGTCAACAAGTGTTATTATTTAATTCACGTTCAAAGCTTTTTTCAGGTAAGCTAAAGTCAAGATGGTCTGGTCTATTTACGGTAGTTCAAATATTTTCTCATGGTGTCGTCGAGCTACATGGAGCAGATAATGGAATATTTCAGGTAAACGGTCAAAAAGTAAAGTCGTATTTTGGTAGCGTTATTAGGAGTGATAAAATTATCACTCATTTTACACCTGACGCATAAGGTTCATAAAACATCAAGTTGATGACATTAAAACAAGCAATTGGTGGGAGATAACCTATTTATTTTATTTTAGTCATTTTGCTTAGTAATATTAGTTTTCATTATTATTTATTTTGGTATGTTTAATGTTTAAGTTACAATTTAAAAAAAAAAGAGATAAATGAAATATAGAAAGAAGAAAACAAAGAAGAAGAGCGATGCCGACCGAACTCTTATGACGCCAACCGATCCACCACTCTGATGACCTCCAATACTCCAACCCACATTTTTCCATCTTCCCTGATCGATTACTTCAACCATATGACCCACCGCGAGAGGATGTTGATGGCGATAGACCCAACACGTCGTGAGGTACGTTACTTTTTCCTTTGCCTTTTATTTTATTTATTGAGAACAATGTTTATTTTAAGTTTGAGGGGGGTGATTTCAACTTGCTTTATATCTCTGCTATATTTTGTTTGGTTTTCCAATCTAAAATCTTGGTTGAGGTATCTATGACTGAAATTTTGAATAAATTTATATTTTAGTCCCTAGAAAAAGTCTAAAAACAAATGACTTGTAGTAGTTAGCTTTGACTTAAACTTACAAAGTAAAACTCAAAATCCTACGCACGTTTTCATTCTTGTTTGACTAGAGCTGTTGGTTTCATACATATGTAGTCTACATTTAGTAAGGCCTAAACATTGTAAGGGAGTGAACGAGTAAAACACTGTAAAGGAGTGAAACTCTAGCAAATTTAACCAGTAATGAGATAAAAATCCTTCTTGGTTTTACTCAACATCCACGAATGCAAATTAAAAATTTTCAAATAAGTGAATGACTTATGTCATCATTGGACTATTTGAGCTTTCTTGGCCGACCTTGTGGTAATGATGTTTAATAGAAACTCCTTTGTCATTTGTTTCTTTTTACTGCATTAGTTTGTGATGTATTTTTATTTTTTGTCAATTTGTAAAAAAAAAAAGTGTGAAAAGTTTAACTTTAGTTTTTGATTTTATTCTACATCTGTTTATGTTTATGATTGAATTAATTTTGTAATGATTACAAAGAATTTAACTTGAATAGAAGAATGAATGAGATAAGTTTGGGGCGATGAGTGATTAAAAGAAAGTTTGAGTGAGTTCAATAAGGAAGTGAGTGATTAGAAGAAAATCTTGAGTGAGTGAAATAATGAGGGACGAATTGTGCTCTAAATAATCAATTGTATCCAAAAAATTCCTACTCTCTGGCTCAGCTTTTTATTACAAGCTTTTAAAGACCTATCGACTCTTGTTTTGTTTAATTGATATTTGCTACTAGTTGGATTATGGGCAAGGGCGTTAAATGATTAGAGTGGATAGAGTGATCCCAAGAGAGGTGTGAATGCATTCCTTCTCCGTAGCTACATTAGTTGAACAAACAGTTAGAGGCAAGAAGAATGAACACACATACACACACGAAGATTTCTAAGTAAACAATTGTCAATGCACTAACATAAGTTATTTATTTTGCAAAGTGTTAATCTTGGTGACTTTATTATGAATTTTTCAAGCTAAGACAATTGGTTTGTTTTATATTGTTAAATGAGTTGGGGTTGAAATCTGTCGTGATAGCTGTAGTTAATTTCGTTCGATTGAAGACAAGCTTTCGTTCAAGTTTGAGGTGTGATAAGTGTGTATTTTATGCACTTATTTGTACTCTTTTGTACTTGATTCAATACATTATTCTTAAATGTTCGAAGGAATTTAATGTTTTTGGTGTAGATAAAATAGAATTAAAAATTTGAAGGTCGTTTTGAGAATTTTTATCGTTTTAATCTCAACCGTTGATTGTAAACCGCGGGCCTCACTCAGAATTAGTGTTATGACTTAACCTAGAGGTCAAAAGGTAAACATCCATTATTCAGAGAGATCGTTGGAGAGAGTTCAGAGGCTGGAGAGACGAAAACTGGAACAGAGCAAGAGCTTTGAGAACTGGATTTCAACATAAATTTTCTTTCTCTTTCCTTTCCGAATTATGATTATCTTTATTATTCTCGTTGTCTTTCTTTACTCTAGCATGAACTAATTTTATTTTCTAGAAATACAATGTAGCCAGATTATGATCGTTTAGTTTTTCTTTTAATTAAATTTCTTAATTTTCTATTATGCTATTATGTCGAGTAAATTATTCTGTTTTAATGCTTGCGATTGCTTAATCAACAAAAGCATGTTCATAGGATTATTTTGATAGTGGGATGTAAGAAATAATCGTGCAATAAATTATTTACCATAAAAAAGATGTTAGACTAGGGATAACTAATGCGTTCATGTGGTAATATAATTTCTCATTCTTAATGTATTCAGTTAATTACTAGGGTAGAGACTAAGAGGTAATAACTTGTTAGTTGAATAAGTTTGTTATTATTCGGGAGAGACTGATAAATAATATCGTGAAATTGCCATCAACACATACGAATAGATTTTAATGAACTGAATTAGGAAGATTAAATACGATTAATTTAGGTGAAATCGAAAACCCTAAAGCTTTCCTATAATATTTCTAAAAATCATTTAAATTTCTATTATTTAATTAATTGTCATTGTTTATTTTACAATTAAACTAAAAATCCACTAAAATCATTATTCATAGTAAATTGAAATTAATTCATTTGATAATTAGTAACAATAGTCTTCGTGGGATCGATTCGTATTTACATACTATATTACTTGTACGACACGTTCACTTGCGTTAGTATTTTTCGTAACAATAATTTACAACCACACTTTTCACATCAAACCACATTCAATTCTTATAAAAAACAATATCATTTAATCACTTCAACATCTATTCAACAATCAAATTTCTAAACCTAACCAGAAGTAATGCAAAAATTAAATCTATCTTCACCTAATAATGCAATATATAAATTAATCATTCTAAACGATAGATTTACTTACCTATCGTAGGTTCCTCCACTTCTCATGAAATTCTCACCAAATTGACTGGTTTTTATGCTAAACTCCAAAAACCCAAGTTTTCTCCTCATTTTCTCTCTCTTTCTCTTGCTCTTTTCCAGTCTCTTTTTCTTCTCTCTTTTCTTTCTTCACTATGGTTCTTCTTTCCTCTTCCACGTAAGTAGCTGAAGATTAGCCAATTGATCATTTTCAAAAAGGTTTTCCATGGGTAATTACCCTTTTGCCACAATTATCCAATAAAAATTACCATTTCATCCTCCACTTCATGGTTTATTACTAAAATACCATACCTAATTAACTTTTAATTATACTTAATTTAAACTAACTCATTTAGATTAGTTTTAATTTAACCATACTTAATCATAATTATTAAATCTAAAATTGTAATTTTTTTTTCATGAACAAGTAACCTATCAATCAGCACCTTCTCGGGTTGAACTTCAAAAATTGTCCGAAATGGCAATCGATCGACTCCAATTTGGCGATCGATCGGCCCTGTTTCGGGTTTTTAACTTCCTATAGTAAAATTTTTGCCTTTTGTTGCACCATTTCTTCCATACCACTTTTACAACTTCTATTTACATATTAATCATAGAAATAAATATCTTCAAATACACCATTGTCATAAGTATTTAGAGTTCAAACCATTACATTCTTCCCCTGTTAATAAAATTTTGTCACGAAATATATCTCTAACTTAGTTTTCAAGAAATTGGGGATACTCTTCTCTAATCTCACTTTCTAGTTCTCATTCATCTATACTCTCCACAAGTGTTTGCTTAATTATCATGGCTATCTCCACCATATCTGAGTATGACTTTATTCTTAAACCCACGAGTCTGTTAGAAATACCTGATCTAAGGCCTTGCTCAAATCTTTGGGCCTTAGCAGCTTCATCGGGAATAAACTGACATACATATTTTGCTAACTCCTCAAACTTGGTTTGATAATCCAAAAGAATCATATTCTTTTGAGCCAGTTCTAAAAATTCCTTAACTTTTACTTGTTTAATATACTTAGGCAAGAACCTTTCCAAAAGGACACTTTCTAATTGGTCCCTACTACATTGGCTACCTAGAGATACCTTAGTCTGATCCCACCACTTATTCGTCTTATCATCAGTTGATTTACGGCCAACTTGACTTTGGAATTCATCTGGAATTTCCACCATATCAAACTTTTTTTTCATTTGTCTCAGCCACTCTTCAGCTATGGTTGGATTACTTTCTCCCCTAAACGCTAGAGGTTTAGCTTTTCGAAACCTCTCCAAAAACTTTATTTCTATTGACTCCGTACTTTCATCTCTATCACTGCTCTGTTGAGCAATATTTCTATTCACAATATCAAGTAAGACTATGATAGCTCTTCTCATTTCAGCGGTCTCATCAGCTTGAGTATCATTTATATTAGTAGTTCTCCTCCCTCCAGCTACAATAAATCATATATTAATCAGAAAAACGTTCACCATCAAGACATTATTAGAGGCATTCTAAGCAAAGTTTCTAATCTTCCCTCTAACCAGTTAGAACTCTTAGGTATAGTTCTGATACCAAATCTGTTAGGATCCGATTCTTTCCCCAGAATCGGACCCGACGGCTCTATAGGATTCCAAAAGTGGGAAGAGACTTTCAAACGAAATCAAAGAATTGACTTGCATGGATCGATTTTAATTTAAGGAATTTAATGTTTCAACTTGGTATCCTAAATTAAAATATTTAAAACATGACTAAAAGCAATCAACCTATCATTAATACATTGAAATATTTTACATAACCTATCAGAGTGTACGGAAGCTATTACAAAGATAATAAGTCACCACACATCACCATTCAAAAGAGTTTACACGTAACTGGGAACCTAAATATTTGTCCCACAAAAAGAGAACCATCTACATTGATGGCTCGCCTACACCTCTTTACACCTTTATATTGCCTTTGATTTAGTCTCTTGGTGAACGTTCTCGTTATTTGAAAATATATATTATCCACAAATAAACTTTTACCCCAGTAAATAAGTCTAACAATTAGAATAACTAACCCAGACTATATGTAATAACTTGGAAATTTTGAATTTTTAAATTAAATTTCTGAAACTTTTAATTTAATCTCGGTCAGAGTTTTGAGAAATATTTCAACGGGAAAATTAAATTATAAAACTCGGAGCCTACTTTTGTGATGGTTTCCAGAATTTAAAGTCGGAAGGTCGAGAATTCAACGAAATTACGAACGATAAAAACACGTGAGGTAGTTTAGGTAAATTTTTATTTGTTTGAATTAAATAAATAAATAATATAAAAAAAAAAGAAATATAACAACCGAATGGCTTCGGGAAGAAGCCATTCGGCTGTTATAGACAGTGCACCCGAGTGATAGAGAGAGCGACGGAGAGCGGAGCGCGATCGTGTGCTGACGTCCGAGCTCCGATCGGCAGCCGACAAGGGTGAGCGTGAAAGGAGAGCTGCAAGCGAGTGCTACTACTCCGACAAACCGAAGTCATTCGTTTTCAGCAACTCGAGCTTCCGAAGACAGAGAGCCCGAGCACTTTCTGCCGACGACCGCGAAGGGTGGGTTTCCGACCAATTTTGCCACTGACAATTTGGGCACCTTACTGGAGTCCTTCTTCTTCTCCCGTTGTGTGCAGAACGACATTGCTCGATAAGTCTCTCTCTCCCTCCCTCTGTTGTCCTGTCCAGTTTGACCGAGTGTAAGGTTCGGCTTCCCTCCCTTTCTGTGAAATTGGCCGCAATGTTGAGGGAGGAGGTGCCGTGAATTGAAGGGGGGAAACCGAAGGTGAGCCCTGTCGGTTTCCCTGACTTAATTTCAGTAAGCTTGGCCGAAATGTATGAGGGGAATGTGACTAGTTATGTATGGGAATTGTGAAATTCAAATTGAAATCAAGAATTAGACTTTTTTATTTTGGGGCAGCTTCTGTTTTTGGCCGTTTCGGCATACGTTTGGTTGATCATTTTAAATCCTATTTTAGTGGGTTAAAATAGGTGGTTAGAGGAATGTATGGCCGCTGGAATCGTTCGATTCCGATATCCGACCCAAAAGTTATGCGCGTCGAAAGTTTATGGCGGATTTTGGTCCGAGTCAAATTAGCAAGCGTTTTTCATAGAATTTCAACGTGTGATAGTAGCATAGCCGTTTTTTATGCGTAAAACTAATTGCGAGTGAGTTTCGGTTGAAGAGAAATGAAAATGTGAAATTTGATAAAAATGACAGATTTGGTTTTTAGTGTTTTTCACCTGTCTGCGGCTTACCGTTTTAAAATCCGTCTTAGTAGGTTAAACTAGGTTCCTGAGGGGACGTTTAGCCATCTGAATCATTCAATTCTATTAACGGACGCAAAAGTTATGCGCGTCCGAACTTTAGGCTAGTTTTCGGCCAAACCAAACTAATGACCCGTTTTAGTTGGGATTTCATGAGTGTAGTTAAGGAAGGTTATTTTTAGCTATTTAGTGACTTTTGAGATAAATACTGATGAGAGATTGGTTGTTTTTTAGGTTGAGGCTTTTTTTTGGCGAAGCTATGCATCGAGCGAGCTTAGGACGCCAGGTAAGTAGTTCATACATGCGTTTTGCCCAAGTGGGCCTACACTGTAGAACTTTAGGGTTTATATGATTGATTGTGGTGTGCGTGTGTATTGTTTGTCATGCATTATATTTTAAAAACGTGAACGAAAATGGTTTTGAGCATGTTTTGAGTATGTGGTGAGACGTGTGGCGGTGGTACCGCGGATCCTGCTAGTGTGCGGGCCGGTGCTTCACCAGTCGCAGATTTCGCTCAAGGAGTGGGCCGGCTGGGCCGTCATGCGGCGTGAATGTGTTGACGGTGAAGGTAATGGGCAGTGGTACCGCGGATCCTACTAGTGTGTGGGCCGGTACAACACCAGTCGCGGATTTCGCTCGAGGAGTAGACCGACTGGGCTAGTGTGTGTGGCAACTGTGGCCCTGTGTTTGGGAGGCTGGGACAGGGGTGACGTGTCAGGGTGTAGTGTGGCGCGAGGTACACCCTTACCCTGATGTGGTTGCCGTGTGGTGATGCGTGTGTGTAGCTTGTGGGCCTCGTTGCTGTGGAGTCCGGGACGGTGGCGACGTGTCAGGGTGTAGGGTGGCGTTAGGTTCCTCCTTACCCTGGTGCGGCTACACTACGCGTCACAAATGTGACAACATGAGTGTGAGTGTAGAGACTGCATATGATAGGATTGCATTGTCGGCTTTTACTTTCATATCGCATTACTTACTGAGCGTTATGCTTATGTTGTGTATTCTATGATGTAGGTGCTGACGACCTTGCTGGTGAGCCTCAAGAGCCTAGTCCTGAGGCATAGGATGGTTGGCGGCGTGCGACCAAGCACCGGATGACAGATTTTGTTAGGGCGACCCGACCCGTGGTGGTGGTAGGTGATGGTGAGATTTGTTGGGTTGTTATTTTGTGTCAGGTATTTATGCAGATAGAGGAGTTTGTATAGATGTCGGTTGTGCAGAATTGTATAGAGTGGTTGCAGTGGTTTGGGGACGCATATGTATTTTTATATGTTAGAGTATGGTATTGCGCTATACTGTGAATCTTCTTCATTTGCATTTGATGGATTTTTGTAGTCTTCATACTCTGATTTTGTTATGGTGATTTCTCTGGATGGTGGATAGATAAATACTATTAGTTTTGGTGAACTGTGTGCAGGATTTAAATTTTGGAATAGCCAGTTTTTAGGCGTTACTCTGCAAAAATTTTGGGAGAGAGGTTGGGAGTCGAGAGGATATGGAATAGGTTGGGATGTGTACAGTGAGTACTTGAGAAGTGTGGATGAGCGTGAGAGTGCGGCGTGATCGCAGGTGCGCGGGGTACGCGGCTCAGCGGGTGCTCACGGGTCGTGCGGCGCCGGGTGAAGGCGTGCGTGTGGACGTGCGGTACGGAAGCAGGGCGCGTGGGGCACGCGGCACTGTGAGCGTGCGCGTGACGTAGTGATGTTGAGTTGGCGTGCGCAGGGCACCGCGAGGGTGCGCGCGGGGTGTCGAAGTGGGGACGTGAGTGTGCGGCACCGATTTTGGGTAGTTCGAGGGGTATGTTGGATTCTTTCCTAGGATTTCGAGTCTTGTCGGTTTATTTTAAAACTATTTTAAATTATTTCCTTTTCTGCTGCATATTTTTATATTGAGGATTTCGTGTTCCCTCTTCGGGGCGCGAGTTGTTTTCGAATCGAGTCGAAAATTTTTCATACTCACAAATGTTCTTTTGAAGATGATTTGAAAACGAAAGTACTATTAAACTGAGTGAGTTGTGTCAAGTTTTAGAGTGTCATAGTGTTTGGATGTACTATAGCGCACCGGGAATGTGTGGGTTCTTGGGGTGTCAGCCTATATTTACACTATTGATGACCATTCTCTATCCACCCTAACTACGATTGTTTTGAAAACCATTTAAATCATGTTATCATTTGAAATTCATATCAATGCTTTAAAAGCATGCATGCTCAAAATCATTCAACCTTTGTTGAAATTATTTTCAACAAATAAATCCAGTGCAATTAAAATAAGCTTTGCATGATTTAAAAAAAAACCATCATTTCACGAAAAACACCAATGCATCTTTTCAACATTCATTTGTTTATGTTAAAAATGCACCACACTCTAAACCGATCATATATTACCATCACACACCCCTATAAGTTTTCGGGCTTTCTTCGGTCGGGCTGTAGAACCCCTCTTGCATTGCTTCCTCTCGAGGTTTAGAGATGTTCAAATCAAAGAGAATATTAAGTTAACCTTCTGCTCAGTTTCATAGTCATACATATCGCACACGAAGAGACAAGTCCAATCATTGGGTTCCATTTTTACTAAGATTACCAACTTCCTCCTTCCTAAAATACGTGCTTTAAAACATTTATAAAATCAATGTCATGCACGTTTAAAACAACGCAACTCACCAATGCAATGGATTTGAAATCTACATGTCCAATTTAATGCAAAACATTGTTTTCTAAAACATTCATTTTTATAACAATGCAATATAATTTACAACCTCACTTTTCACATCAAACCACATCCAATTCTCATAAAAAACAACATCATTTAATCAATTCAATATCTATTCAACAATCAAATTTCTAAAAAACCAGAACCAAGACAGAAATTAAATCTATATCTACCTAATAATGCAATGAAGTATAAATTAATTATTCTAAAACATAGATTTACTTACTTATCGTAGGTTCCTCTACTTCTCATGAAATTCTCACCAAATTGATTGATTTTTATGCCAAACTAATCACCTCACCAAGATGAACACTTTTCCCTCGAGAATCAACTTCAAAAACCCAATTTTTCTCTCCTTTTCTCTCATTTTCTTTCTCTCTTCCTCTTTCTCTTTTCCCTTCTCTTTTCTTTCTTCCCTCCAGTTCTTATTTTGTCTTCCACGAAGATCAGCCACTTAATCATTTTTGAAAAGGTTTTCCAATGGTAATTACCCTCTTGTAACACTTATCTAATAAAAATTACCATTTTACCCTCCACTTCATGGTTTATTACTAAAATACCATATTTAATTAATGTTTTAAGCCAACCTTACTTCCTTAATCATAATTGTTAAATCTAAAAGTGTAAATTTTTTTATGAACATTAGCCAATTGATCAGCTACTGTAGCGCCGATAGGTTGGCGTTGGTTCTATTTTTCTAAACTTCAAATTTTTTTAATGCGATCGATTGGCACCTTCTCGGGTTGAACTTGAAAAAATTGTCCAAAATGGCAATCGATCGACTTTAAGTTGGTGATCGATCAACCATGTTTTGTGTTTCTAACTTCCAAATTGTCAAATTTTTTGCCTCTTGATGCACCATTTCTTCCATAACACTTTAAAAACTCTTATTCACATATCAGTTATAGAAATAAATATCTTCAAATACATCATTGACATAAGTATTTGGAGTTCAAACCATTACAGTTTGCGTCAACATCTCAAGACATGCATTTGAGCAGGAACACCCTCATGTCTGTTGATTATTCGGGAAGTGTGTACCAATTCTGAACATCAGTGATAGTGGGTTCTAAGGGAGTCAATTATGGGCAACGTATGTCGTTGATTGTTTGTGTTGGTTCTTCTGCATCCAGATAGGCCCATTGGCTCGAGTAAGCTGGCTAGATGAGCTGTGAATTCTAGCGGCTCATGGTATTGACTGCTACTACTGTGACACGATGTATAGAAGTCTAAAAGGCAAAAACATAACTAATTCCTCTGACTACTTTTAAAAATGGAGTTTAAAATTTGAGCATTCTAAGGTTTGTGCGAGAGGCGATTAGACACAAGTTGAAGATGCTAAGATCAGTTAATTTGTCGCCTAGTACACCTCCACCAAATTAGAACTTGATTGTTCAACATCTAGAAGAAGACAATTTTAAAATTGTCAAGTTTTTTCCTTAACCATTACGCCTCTGCCGATGCACTAGACATCCACATATGGACACTCAAAGATCTAGCCGAACAATAGGGCCACGACAAAATCAAATCTCTTTTCTCTTCTCAAAATTCCCCAAGACTTAGTCCGTCGTCCCCCTTTTCGAGCAGCAAAATGAGACTTACCTCCAAAGATTCAGGAGCAAAACGGAGATTCATTCTTAACTGTTGAATGTCTCCTTTCTAGGCAGAGATTGGAGAAATCAACGACCGTGGTGTAGAAGCAACTTCCATAACTCAAAAAATCAAGGTTAAAATTAGATCTATTTTGTATTGGTTTTAACTAGTTTTTGACTACGTTCTACATGGGTTTGGATTGAATTATCTTGACTAGTTTAGTTCAATTCATTTTTTTCCTTTGTAAATTGAAATCTGAATCGATCAACTCGATTCTCTACCATTTAACCCGTGCCAAAGCCTAACTAAAATCCAAGGTATCGCCCTAGGTAACTATGTTTTAGACAAGACGGCATGTCTGAAAGGATTTCATGATTCACAAAGTTTTAGCAAGGAGGAAGCTGGCCTTTCAAGGACTCCATATGTCCTAAAATTAAAGCTCCTCTGCTCCTCGGCCGCCATCCTCCACCCAGGAAAAACCTCTTCTCATCGGAATACCATACGTCCTCCGAAACACCTTTGTCTTTCCTTCACTCCAATTATGAACTTAACCTTTAGACGTGTTCTTAATATACCAAGATTCAATTATAGATTAGTTTTCAGCCAACTCTATAGCTCCACCACCACCTCTGCAGCGCCAGAATCATCATTTTTTCTTTTGCAAAATATGGTGGCTTTCCCACTAATCCTAGTAGAAATAACAGACCCGATTTCATGTCCCAAAGGTTCATCCACTCTTCCAAAAACTGCACAGAGCTACTCAGCTACTAGCGCAAAGCCCGATTTTGACGAAGCGGAGATAGAAGATGGAACTATGAATGAGTTTTTGTCTCGATTTGTTTGGATAATGCATAAGAAAATTTTGAAAGAGTTCTAATGCGACAAGCATACAATTGATGATATACTGTTGATTATAGTTGAGGAAGTGTTTTCAGAAATGGAGAAGGGTAGTATAGAACAGATGCTTGCAACAAACACGACTTCTTTATCTCAAGATTTTAGTGAGGATTTGTGGAAGATAGTGTGGGAAGTCAGCAACATGGTTATGGCTTATATGAAAAAGGTGAGTGAGAAGGAGAAAATGAAGAAGTTTTTGCTATTTGAGAATGTGCAAGAAATATGTAAGTTTGCTGGGGAAGTTGGTATTCGAGGAGATTTTCTTAAAGAGCTCAGATTCAAATAGGCTCGAGAGAAAATGGAGGAGAGTAAGTTTTATAAGAGTTTAGAGCGACTAAGAGAGGAGGTAGCTCAAGAAGAAGTGGAGGAAAGAACAATTGTGCATGACGAAGTTGCTGGAGCCTCTAGGGCTAAGAAGTTGACAATACCAATGTTGGATTGACCATCCATACTGTCCATGAAACTCCATGTTATATGAACACACTAAGGCCCCCTCTTGGTTTACTAGTGCCCGCACATCATGGCATGCTCCCATACCACGACGTAGTTCATTTAGGGTTGAGGCCCTGGGGGTGGTGGATAACTAACACCATATCTACTCTTAAAAAGTAATCTGAAACGCCTTCATTGTCAAAGAAGTTTACATCTCATTCAATTTGTTTAGGAAAGACATAGGCTGCAGTAAGTGCCTTTCAAATAAAAACAAAGGAACTATGCAACCATATTAGCTATATAGTCTTTAAATAATCATCTTAATTGTTGAAAAACTGAAAAAAAAAAATAATAAAAAAATAATAGATACCGATATTTACGTGAAAACTTTAAATAGAAAAAAAAATTACGGACAAAAGAGATAAATCACTAATAACAATCGATACAATGAGTTCTGCGAATAAAAAATATATCTATACATAAACTAGAACCTTAATCATATTAACATTTCTAACGTTGGCCAAACTGGCCTGAACCACTTAGAATTCAAGTCACACGAATCTACCAATAATCTCTCTTAATTTCTCCAAACTGGTTGTCAAACATACTTTACTTGTAGACCGTGACACTGTATTCGTATAAAAAAACAAGGGTAAAATCCATTTTCATCCTCAAACTATCTTTTTTTAAAAACCTTAAAATATTAACTATAACACCCAGAACTTTTCTCCCGTTAAAAATTAATTTTCAGATTTACGAAATTATAATCGACGGAGTTTTGGTCGGAATTGAGAGCAGAGAATTTCTACTCCTAAGTGAAAGATTATTTTGAGACTGATGGGAGAGAGAAAATTTAAGAATCTAACCAGAATTGGACCGTATAACAGATTTATTAAACGGTTAAGGGTTGAGGGCGAAATAGTAATTAGGATTAATTATATTATATAATATAACTTTATAAAAAAAGGGTGAGAACAACATCGGTATTCCCCCTCCCCAGCGCAAATCGTGTTCCCTGCGTTTCTGCTTCCCCCCGTCTGCGTCTCTCTACCGATTTCTTCCCAGCGGCGATCTCTCTCTGTTTCCTTCCGTTAGTCTTCAAATTTCAGCTAAGTTTTAGTAGATAGTTAGTATTTTAGTTATTTTGAGTGTTTAAACGAAGTTAGAAAGAGTATTGTATGGTTTGGTAAAAACCTAGGAGGGAGCTATGAGGAATTGAGGTTAAAATTTGATTTCTACCAATTTGTTGGTGGTTAAGCTAGAAGTAGGAGTAGATTTCAGAATTTTAGGGGGAAGATTGAGCGTGGGGATAGCCGAAATGCCCGAAGTGTGGAACGGCTTCCATTCGGCCACATCTGGCCAAGTTGTGGATGCCCAATTAGAAAATAGATGAAACCATTAGAAACTAGACGTCTTGTGGAGCCTGTAGCACATTGGATCGTCCAATTCGGATGAATATTGGGAAAGTTATGAATTTTTGAAAATTAGTCAGAAATTGAGTTAAAATTTCGGTTTAGATCGAGTGGGGGGTTTAGTTGTTGTTTCCTTTTGTCTCGTTTAGAGTTTTACGAAGTTAACGGAAAGTAGAGCTAATAGTTGGGTGGCTTTATAGGTTTCCCCCAGTTAGCGTACGAAGTTGTAGAGTACGAGTTTCTAGGACACCAAGTAAGTAATGTAGTAGGAGTTTTGCCCTCGGGCCTACATCACAGTTCGGTAAGATGCATTGTACATTTACTTTATGTTATGTTTTCATGGTTGTCCATCATCGTTTTAAAGTAGGAAACGAGACGAAAATGAATTTCCATGTTTTTACGAAGTGAAACAGTAGGATGTGATGAGACGAACGAAATAAGAAGTGACGTAAGAAGATAAGAAAAGTGAGGTTAAGTGGTATTGTCCCCAGAGGTGGACCGCGAGGTGTATCACTCTTCCTCTGCTTTACGTGGTGACCTTGTCCCCAGAGGTGGATTGCGAGGTGTGTCACTTTGATCTAGCACGTAAAGAAGAACCTAGTAGTAAGAAGATAAAGAAGATGTAAGAAAGAGACGAAAACGAAAGTAGAGACGAAATTGTAGAAACTGCATGTGTTAGGAAGTGTTTGATTTAGTATGATGTTATTATGCATTACTTACTTAGCGTTAGGCTAATAGTTGAGTTCTGTGATGTAGGTGATGACGACATAGCCGGTGAGTACTTCGAGCATGCCAAGGATTAGGAGACAGTTGGAGGAATATACATGTGGACGACCTGGCCTGCTGTTAGGGCGTTTTGACTATGGTGGGCATAGGTATGAGTTTTAGGAGCGTGATTGAGATGATTTTCGTTGTTTTGAGTTAAATGAGTGTATAGACAAATTTCAAACTTGAGTAGTCATTTTCTTTATGTAAATAACGATTTTGACTTGATGGAAAAGTGTGCGTTGGGTTATTTTTCAGCATTGAGTTGAATTCGATTACTTTTGTGAAGTTTTTAAGATTTTTAAACAGATTTCTGGGGGCTAAGTGTCGACCGATAGGCTTAGTGGTCGACTAAACCCGGCAGGTGTCGACTGCGCTGGTCGACTTGTGCGAGCAGAGAGCATCAAGGTGTCGACCTATGGCTGTAGGTGTCGACCGCTCAGTGTATGGACGAATGCGGGGTGTTGACCTGCACGTAACAAGGTCGACCAAATCCCGTATGTGTCGACCGCGTGGGTCGACCTACTCGGACAGAGAGTAATAAAGTGTCGACCGACACACGCAAGTGTCGACCGGTAATGTAAAGCAAGCAGAAGTGTCGACCTCGAGGATCGACCGATGCAAGCAGAGAGGGTCTAGGTGTCAACCGTCAAAGGAAGTTGTCGACTGGTCTGAGAAGTGAGTAACAGCGGTTGACCGTGAGGATCGACCTGCACCGGCAGAGGTGAGTCGACCAAGATAAGAAGAGGTCAACTGAGAAGGAGTTTTGTGCTTTTAAAATCTTGAATTTCATTTAAAATGATTTTCTCCGGAAGTCTTCCGCTACAAGGTTTTCAGTCGATTTTAAAAGGGTCATTTTTAGTTGAAAAACAAAATTATAAAATTTTTAAAGAATTTGATTAGAGGATGTGAGTGATGGTAACGAGTAGTAATAGGTAGCAAACCGGGAATTGGGGTGGATTATCCGGGCGTTACATTAACTCTATCAATTCAAACTTTAAACTATGCAAAACCTATCAATTCAACCCCTAGTGGTCACCTAATAGCCCTCGTTCTACATTTTACACTTTGGGCGAGGGATCGCTGTACGTAGCGAGTGACTGTTCTCCAGGATATGGTAAAAACTCATGTTCTTTCTTCATTTTATAAATTAATTTTAAAAAATATTAAATGATATTTAATTTACTTAAAATTTTTACTACATGTTCAACACATAATAGGAAGATAATCTGAAAATTTTCGTAGTTTTCTAACACTTGTATGATTTATTATAATTTTTAATTTTTTTATAAAATAATTAACTAAAATTACAATATATCGTACAAGTGTTATAATCACGAAACTTTCCAAATTATCTTCACATAATGTGCTGAAGATGTGATAAAAATTTCAAATAAATTTAATATCATTTGGTATTTTGTTAAAATTAATTTGTAAAATGAAGCGTGCATCGTTTTTCGACATCGGTCGACCATGTGGGACTATTAGAGTCTATAGGTGTCCTACATTCGAGCCTCTAGGGCTAAGGAGGTGACAATACCAATGTTGGATTGACAATTAATACTGTCCATGAAAATTTATGTTCTATGGAGACACTAAGACTTCCTCTTGGCTCACTAGTGCCCGCACATCATGGCATGCTCCCATACCACGACGTGACTCGCTTAGGGCTGAAGCCCCAGGGGTAGTGGAGAACTGACACCATATCTCCTCTTAAAAAGCGATCTGAAACACCTTTATTGTGGAAGAAGTTGCATCTCATAGTGGCGAATAGTCACTTCTCTTATCTAGCATGTAAGTAACTTTCCTTATCTGGCAAGTATTGTGCAATCACATCCTACATATATTGCACCAGTTGATATCTTTGTGGTCCCTCAATGCCCTCTTATCATTGCAGTTGGCTATAGACATAGTCAAATCATGACATTCTCTTACACTTCAAAATGTCAATGTCCCCATCAACACCTACAAACATTGTCAATGACATAAGGTCATGATTGGATTCTTGCACGAATCAAGACATTCTCCTCCACTTAGGTCATTGACACTTTTCGTCAACATTGTCATTAATATTCACTTAATGTCGTCGATAGCTCCACACATGATTTGCTTCAACCACCCACCCATTGTCGCTAAATTCCCCCTCAACTTAGCTTGATGACATTGTTTTTCCCTAAGAATTTCTCTTCCTATAAGGGTTGCTCGATCTCAATAATGACTCAATATCGTCACACATCATAGTCCATCTCCTTCGGGACCTACTATAGCGCCTTAAAAACTCACACAGTTTCCGGTACGCTCACTACTGCTCTGATACCGTCACTGTAGCGGCCTAAAAACCTACACGGTTTCCAATACGATCACTACTGCTCTGATACCATCACTGTAGCGCCCCGAAACTCACACGGTTTCCGATATGCTCACTACTGCTCTGATACCATCTCTGTAGTGCCCCCGAGTCGTCCCCAGACCCGAGTCACTAACTCTACTCATACACCCACACTAGGGTAAAATTCGTGTAAAAATTTAAAAAGTTGTTCTTCGACTTAAAACGACACCTTTGAAAACGTTTAAAATCGTCACAGCGAAAGACTTTGATTAAAATCGATTTAAATAAAATTTCTAGTTTTTAAAACATTAAAAGACATTTTTGGTCGACCCCTGTAAGCACCGGCCGACACTTCATTTGCCTATGTTTTTCATCAGTCTACCCTAGTGGTCGACACCTCTCTGCCCATCACGCTAACTGGTCGACACCTGTGAACGCAGGTCGACACTCCGTTCTTCTCTGCCCGCACTGGTCGAACCCGTGGTCGACACTTCTACGTTCATCACAGACAGCGGTCGACACCTGTCTTCACAGGTCGACACCTTCATCTTCTCTGTTTTCATCGGTCAAACATTGCGGTCGATACTCCTACCATTTTTACACTAACCGGTTGACATCTACAGACGTACGTTGATACTTGATTCGGCTCTGCCCTCGCAGGTTGATCCTCGCGGCGACACTTACCAAGTTTGGTCGACTACTAAGCCTATTTGTAGACACTTCCTTCCTAAAAATCTGACTAGAAACCTTAAATTCTCCCAAAATAATCGGACTTCTGACTCAACGCTAAAAATAACACAATATACATTTTTCCATCAACTCAAAATAATTATTTATATAACAAAATGACTACTAAAGTTTGAAATCCAACTATACATCAAAATGACTCAACACGACTCTAAATACCCCAAAATCCATGGGCAAAATACCCTAACAGCCGGCCGGATCGTCCACGAGCGCACTCCTCCAACTGGCTCCTAGTCTTGGGCATGCTCAGAGTATTCACCAGCTACTGCCTCGTCACCTACATCACAGAACTCATCTATTAGCGTAATGCTAAGTAAGTAATGTGCATAAAAACATAAACACTGAAAACAACATATCCTAACATATGCAGTTTCTACAGTTTCGTCTCTACTTTCGTTTTTGTCTCAGTCTTACATCTTCTTTATCTTCTTACTATTGGGTTCTTCTTTACGTGCTAGATCAAGGTGACACACCTCGCGGTCCACCTCACAGGACAAGGCCAACCTCAATCTAGTAAAGTGACACACCTTGCGGTCCACTTCTCGGGACAAGACCACCATGTAAAATGGGGGAAGAAGTGATACACCTCGCGGTCCACCTCACGGGACAAGACCACTCAACCCCACCTTTATTATCTTCTTACGTATCTTCTTATTTCATTCATCACGTCATATCCTACTGTTTCATTCCATAAAAACATGAAAATTCATTTTCGTTTCGTTCTCATACTTTAAAACCATGAATGCATAATCGACTAAAACATAACATAAATAAACGTGCATGCAACCTACTGAACTGTGATGTGGGCCCGAAGGCAAAAACACCTACTACATTACTTACCTGGCGTCCTTAGCAACTCATATCTTGAAATTTGTAATTCGATCTCTAAACCGGGGAACGTATAAAACCACACATCAATCAATTCCATTTCATCCAACACGTGAAATTATAACACGAAAGTCATAAACTCTTACTAATCGCCACTTCTAGCTAAACCTAAAATCCTACACAATTTTTGACTAAATTCGGATTTGCATAACTTATCCAATACGCGTCCGATTTAGACAATTTGAAATGCTTCAGATTCTATAGGACGTCTAAATTCTAACGGTCTAATCCAATTCCTAATCCAACACGTACAACTTGGCCGAATGTGGCCGACCGAAAATCGTTCCATAATCCAAGTATTCGGTTATCCAAACGCTCAATCTTCCCCATAAAAACTCATAATCTACTCTGACTTCCAGCTTAAACATCAATACACAGATAAAAATCAACTATAAAATTCTAAATTTGTATCTTCCTCCTAAGTTTCACCAAAACTACCCAATACTCCATCTAACTTCACTTTTAACACTCAAAACAACTAAAATACTAACTAACTACCAAGAACTAACTAAAACTTACTATTAATTTGAAGAAATGGAGGAGAACAGAAGAGAATCGTCGCTAGTGAGGAAGAACTCGCCGAAGAAGAAGGAGAGGGAGATTTTCTGCGCAAGGAAGAAGAACTGAAGGCGGTTCTGTTGTTTTGTTTTCTTTTAATAATAATAATAATAACATAATTATTAAATCACCCTTAACCTCTAACCGTTTAATCAAACAGTTATTCAATTCCATTTCCAGTTGAATTTTTAAATTTTTTTTTTCTCCATTAAACTCAAAATAATCCTTTACCTAACCGGCTAAATTTTTCACTCTTAATTCCGACTAGAACTACGTCGTCTATTGTTATATAAACCCGAAAATTATTTAACGAAAATTTCTAGGCGTTACACCTACTTGCGCTCACTCTTGGACTTGCCATAGATCCTTACCCAAGTAAGATCACCTTTTCGATGTTTGCACATGTCCATTCTCATAAGATATGCCCAATGACACAGACCTTCCCCCTTGACAGTCGTTTTTGCACAGTCATGCCACTACAATGAGTAGATCATCTGCTTTCGATAATAGCCCTCTCTTGACTTGGAATGAATTTTTCTCTGCATGGAGATCATGGTACTAGCAGTCAATACCGTGCAGCGCCAAAATTCATAGTTCATTTTGGCCAGTTTGCTCAGGCCAACGAGTCTATCTGCATGCAGAAGCATAGTTCTTGAATAACCAATGAGCATGAGGACACTCCTGCCCAAACATGTTTCAAGATGTTGATGCAAGCCAACATGCATTTTGAGCCAGCATTATCTGACAACGATATCCTTGATGACATTGTTACTTCCTCTCGATGTGACGTCAACCTCATGTGCATCGTTTTTGACCTCGGGTCCACCATGTGGGAGTATTGAAGTCTATAATGGTCCCACATCTGAGCATCTATGATACTGATGTTATATTGACAATCAATACTGTTTATGAAACTTCTTGTTCCATGGAGATACGAGCCTTCTCTTGGCTTACTAGTGACCGCGCATCATCACATGCCCCATACCATGAGGTAGCTCGCTTAGGGCTGAGGCCCTGGGGTAGTGTAGAGTTAACATCACGTCTCCTCCTAAATAGTAATCTGAAATATCTTCATTTTCAAAGAAGTAGACATCTTATTGATATGCTTTAGAACACCATAGCTCGAAACTGTCCAGAACCATGGCCGAATTTTATTTCTAACTTTTTTGTTCATAAAAAGATAGGTTGGTGTCCATGCAAGAATAAAACTCAACCATCAAGGCAACTTTGAAACTAGGAAGGCAGTAGGTTTGAGGACAAATCATCACTTACCCAGAGAGAATGATACACCTTGGATCCCGAGAATCAAGTTGCACATCGAGGTTAGTTCACCTATTATTATATTTTTAACAAAGTTTGTTCATTGTGTAGGTGACTTCCTTATAAAAGCTTGGAATGGTCAAAGGCAATAATCAAAAGCTAGACACTCATTGAAGCATTTCGTCGAGCAGTAGGCGTGCATACATGAAGAATCCTCAAAGGGAAATTAAAAGCCCGAGAAGAGATTGGACTATACTTCAATTAATCCTTGAAGAAGATAAAGACTCAAATGAAATTGGGTCATTCTACTTCAAATTAGCCACGAGAAAATAGTCCAATTCCAATTCAATAGCCCACAAGTAGAAGCCCACATTGAAGAAGCAATTAACTCCAAGAAGAAGAAAGACCCAATTCCCAAGGGAGCCAAAATTCAAACCCACAAGAGGAGTCTTTAGATGAAGGACTCGCTAACCAAGCACACTTCAACGACCATTTTCTTTTTTGCCGGCACTCCAACTGCTCTTTCGAGTCTTTTGAGTTTGTTTCTTTTTATTTTACTTTCCTTGTGAAGCCTTCATCTTCATAGGCTATAATAATCTTGTTTTGAACCTTTGTAAGAAACTTTTGGATCAATGAAATTACATTAAAGTTTTCTTCAATTTACAGAAGCTCATCGGAACTTTCTCTTCTTAGTTCAGTCAAACAGTTGATGTTTCCTTCAGTGCGTCATATCTAAAGGATTCATCATTGTTTTCTACCAAGCTCGATGCATAACATCCGAGTTGGGTTCCTTCGGTGCCTAATATCCCAAGGTTATCCTCACAGTCGCTCCAACGGTGCGTAATATCCTCTTGTAGTTGCCTCAGTTGCCAATCGATTCAGTGTGGATTCATCACCCTTCCATCCACTCCATCGGCGCTTTCTGGGTTAATTTTGTCAGGTTTAATTGACACCCACCTCCATTCATCATTCATGTCATCTTTGATTTACCCGATTTGGTCCTGCTTAGCAAGAAATTGGCCAAATCGTATCATCTGGTATCAGAGTTGTGTTGATCATTGGTTTGAGTTTTTCTGTTATGTTTTTCATTTTTAACCAAGACAACTCATTTGCTTAAGTTTCACTTCTGTTTAGTTGACAACGAATCTCAATGTTTCAATGACAGGGTATTACGATTAACAAAATATCAAATCTGTTTTCTGTATTACTGTCTGTGAGATTTCTGTCATGTTCTTGTTCTTTTGTTTTGTTTTTATATCATTTCCAAGACATACTACATGGCATAAATATCATACTGTTTAAACAATCAGCATTCATAGTTGTGTTAGAATATTGTTCTACTTCTTTTCTGTTATGGTGATTATGCCAATCATGTTTGCATGAGATTTTAGATTTTTTTTCTTCACAAAACTAACAATAATTTTCAAGCAGAATTCATCATACTTTCCTAGTAATAAAATTACAGTCTTGAGAATCCTAATTGATGTTTTTGATTAGAATCTTGTTTGCAAATTGCCTCAAAATTGTTTATTGTTTTAACACCACATAATCACATTCTCAACTGCTACATATCTCTTTAAAATCTGCTGTTTAATTACTTAACTTATTTACTTGAATTTGAGATTTTTGCTTGCCGAATTATTGACTGTTTTTTATTCAATTTCCAATATAAACATGCTGCATAATTGATAACAGTTGCTAAGATTTGGTTCATAGGATTACGTTCCCTTAAGTGCTTTTGTTTGCTGATTTTATATGTTGAATTAATCTTGATTAAACTCTAGATTAATCTCATTAAGATTAGCATATCTTGTTAATGATTTAATCCAATTTTATGCTGTGAATTTTACTAGTTGATAACAAAAAATTTGGTGTTGAATTATTGCTTTGTTTTTGTTGTAGCATTGTTTGCTAAATTGTTGTTGGTCTTGAGCTGTTGTTTTTGTCTTTTGCCTTGTTTTGGTTTTTCTTTAATCTAAGTGTGAAAATGGCTAGGAGAAATCAAACCCAAAGACCCCTATGACTATAACCAAAACCGAACCAAATCCTACCAATCCCCCTTTCATAAGCCTCATGGCGATATGTTAATCCGTAAAGGAAAAGTATACATCCCTACCTTTTGGGGCTCTTGTGATTATAAGGAATATGTTTCTTGGGTCAAAGAGGCAAACTTATATTTTGATTGTGGTTATTTTACGAAGAAACAAAAAGTTCAACTAACCACCAATAAGTCTAGAAAACAAGTTAATGATTGGTTGGATTGCCTCTTAGCAAGAAGGAAAAGGAATGGTGAGGATCAGATTTCTACTTGGAAAATGTTGAAGGTCGAAATGCAGAAGAAGTTCGGACCAAGTAGCTTTCAACAAAAATCTAAACCACCTAGGAGTTGTCACTACAATTACTACCCAAACTTATATGAGTCTTATGACCGAGCACATGTTGATATCAAACTTGAAAGTTTGAGCCACGTTAAACCATTTACTAGATCTGAGTTTAGAGGAGACTTGTATCAAGTTGAGGCTCACTTACCTTATTTTTAGGGCTCCATAGAAGAGAATGAATTTTTATCTTAGGTTGAAAAGATTGAAAATTATTTCCAATATGATCCTCATTCCGAAAAGAGAAAAATTAATGTAGCCTCAAAAAAACTTAAAGAATATGCTAGCTATTGGTGGAATGACCTCTTGGCGCAAAGAAAGAAAAATAGTGAAGGTGAAGTTACCACTTGGAAAGAAATGAAGAAGTTAATGGAATGCGAGTTTGCCCCAAGACATATTGAGCAAGTGTTTGGCTTTCGGTATTCTTCAAGACCCACTTATGTTAATGAGGAGAGAACTCAACAAGAGAGAGTCTCCCAAAATCCTTGGCCTAGAACCAAGCCACTTAGTAGAGGACCGAAGCACAATATTTCGCCATCTAAAACACCAAACCCAGAAGTGAAAACATCTAACTTACGAAAGTGATTGGATGATTTACGCCACCAGCTAGAAAAGGTCGAACAATCGATGATAAAGCACGGATGGTTAAGTGATCCAAGTGTCTCCTCACTAGAGCCAAAGCATTACCCTTCTTTAAGGAAACCAAACCCTACCAAACCACCACTTAGCATAAAACCAAACTATGAAGAAATTGTGAGAAAGGAACCTACCAAAGTAGTTGAAGGGTAAAGCCTTAGCAGAAAACACCCTAAGTGAAAGTTAGGAGGAAAAAGTGTTTTCATTGTCTCGAGTTTGGACATGTAGCACCCTTATGCCCCATCAAAGGAAATTATTAAAGGGTCCTAAGAAATTGGATAGTGAAGAAAACCTAGAGGAACCAACCAAGGAAAATGAACTTTCTCAAGAGAAGACATATCATGATCGAGAAATTGTAATATGGACAGCAAGTGTTGAAAAGGAAACAACCATGGATGAACCTAATAAACAACTGGCTGAAGGATGCAAGAACCATTTGGTAGAATTATCTATTCCAATCAACCGTGTTAACAATTTTGTTGTTTTTGAGCAATTTGCAGGTTTTCCTTTAGTTAAGGATGGCTGAGACCACCACTTGACCAAAATTTTGAAGGAGAAAATATAAAAGGAAATCATTTCGGTCTATGAAGATAAAGCGTTTAAAATGAAACAGCATACTACCAAACTAATTCATTTAATCACGCTGAGGTATGTTCCCTTTAACACCTTACTAAATTGAAATTTTAGAATCGATTGGATAGATTCTCATGATATTGGTTTGGATTTAGGATCTAATTCTGTTTGAAAACTTTATTTAGATATTTTTCTTAACTTTTATTTAAGTACAAGTAAACTTTAATGTGATTTGTTTAAGGATGTTTGTGTCAAATCACCACATCAAATTATGCTAAGTGATAATTTGAAATGTTTGAATTATTTGAATAATGTTATTGTGTCATGGGACTAACCCTTTTAAAGAAGTTGACTCCTCCCCAAGATGGTATCCTGTAGGCCTTGGAAAGAGTACACCCCAATAAAGAGGAAAAACCTTTCATTCTCTCGCACCAACCAACCTTAGATCAAAAGAAAGTATATGGTACACTATCCCCAAGGTATGTACCACAAATTACTTTAGTTGATTGGTTATTTAAAATTGGTTGGTACGAAGATTATGATTGTTTGAGTATTAACTTTTTATGTTGGTTTAACAATAGAAAGCATGTTAATTTTTACTTTTTGCTTGAAAATAAAGATAAAAATTTGATCATGCCATCATCTGAATTTTCGAATTATTGTGAAAATTTAAACATTAATTTTATGATAAAGTTATTGTTTAGGGATAAGAAGAAATCCTTTGGTGATGATTTGTTGAGCTCTAAGAAGATATCTCTTTGTTGCATTGTTATTTCATGGCCTTATTATCACTTATTCTTTGATATTATTCTATTCTTGAGTGGACTGAAATTAGTTGATAAAGTTGGCGTTAAGGATGAAATTTGTTTACTAATTATTGGCTTATGCTTATGCATTGAACAATTTAATTCTTGGTTTAAAGGTTATAACATAACATTTGATTTGGACATTATTGAGTTTGGAATAAACTATGTTGTGGTTATACTTATTTCCGTTTGTGGACCTATGTATTAACCTAACTTTTTGAAAATAAAGATCGAAGGGATGATAAAATGTGTGATAATATTATTATGGAAAAGAAAAAATTTTCTATTTTCTATTTTCTATTTTATCTTTGTGGAACAAGACTAGGAAAAACTTCTTGAGCACTTTGTGACTTTCCAATCTTTGGATAAAAGATTGTTACTGTGAAAATACAATTGAGTTGGTTGATACAACAAAACCAAGGTATGTACCACTTAACCATTTAATTGCTTGTTACTTAGAATTCGATAGAGAATTGTTTTGACAATGATATTGTTTGGATTCCATGGAAAGCTAGTTTTGAGAAGTCATCGCATGAATTAATTATGATAAATGAAATTCTTGTTCGATATTATTTACCAAATTATGAATTGTATTTCAAGAATATCTCATCTAATCATTTGATTACTTGATTGCTTAGTATAGGATGGTTAGAAGAGTTTTTAGTTGATCTAAATGCTTGTGACCGAATTCCCTTTGTTCTTTTCATTATGGGATATAATGTTCACTGTTATTTATCTATGTATGAGTATGAAGTTTTGAAAAGGACTAGGAAGAAGGATTTGGTTGATAAAATTGACAATGCAAATTTTAGGGAGATAATGATCCATAATTTATTTGATAGTTGGAAAGTTTGCATTTTCTCTTTAGAATGTTGTGTCAAAATTGAATCACATGCTAAGCTTGGTATAATTATTAGTGTTAAAAGTATATCTTAGACCTTATTGATGAATTGCTTGTCATAACATGGGAACTTAGTTTCTTGAACTATATTTTTCATAAATCACTCACCAAGATCTTGAATGTGAATTCGCACATTTTTTATAGTGTTTCATTTACATTTTTTAATTTTATTCAAGAATGTTATTGGTGGTTAAGAGGTTTTCAACCACTTAGTCATAAGTTGCAAAGGCAGCCAACCATCGGATTTGAAGTCAAATCCTCATTTATCTCGGAAGAATGATATGCTTGAGAACACCATAGCTCGAAACCTATCGGAACCATGGCCAAATTTTATTTCTAACTTGTTTGTTCATAAAAAGATTGGTTGGTGTCCACGCAAAAATAAAACTCAAACATCAAGACGACTTCGAAACTAGCAAGACAGTAGATTTGAGGACAAATCATCACTCACTCAAAGAAAATGATACGCCTTGGATTCCGAAAATCAAGTTGTACATCGAGAGTTCACCTATTATTATATTTCTAACAAAGTTTATTGATTGTATAGGTGACTTCCTTATAAATGTTTGGAATGGTCAAAGGCAAGAATCAAAAGTTGGACGCTCATTAAAGCGTTTCGTCAAGCAGCTTGCGTGCACACATGAAGAATCCTCAAGGGGATTGGACCATACTTCAATCAAGCATTGTATAAGATAAAGACTCAAAAGAAATTAGGTCATTCTACTTCAACTTAGGCATGAGAAAATGGCACAATTTCAATCCCAATTCCAATTCCAATAGTCCACAAGTAGAAGCCCACAATTGAAGAAACAATTAAGTCCAAAAAAAAGAAAGGCTCAATTCCCATAAGAGCCAAAGTTCTAGACCACAAGAGGAGTCTTCAGGTGAAGGACTTGCTGACCAAGCACACTTCAACTACCATTTTTTTTTGTTGATGCTCCAACGGCTCTTTCGAGTCTTTCTCGTTTGTTTTTTTTTTACTTTCCTTGTGAAGCCTTCATCTTCAGAGGCTATAATAATCTTGTTTTGAACCTTTGTAAGCAGCTTTTGGATCAATGAAATTACATTGAAGTTTTCTTCAATTTTCAGAAGCTCATCGGAACTTTCTCTTCTTGGTGCAACCAAACTGTTGATGTTTCCTTCGGTGCTTCATAGTTGAAGGATTCGTCGTTGTTGTCTGCCAAGCTCGGTGTGTAACATCGAAGCTGGGTTCCTTCGGTGTGTAATATCCGAAGGTTATCCTCACAGTCATTCCAACGGTGCGTAATATCCGTTGAAGTCGTTTCAGTTGCCAACCGATTCAGTGTGGGTTCATCACCCTTCCATCCACTCCATCAGCACTTTTTGGGTTAATTTCGTCAGGTTTAATTAACACCCACCTCCATTTCATCATTCATGTCATCTTTGATTTACCCAATTTGCTCTTGCTTAGTAAGAGATTGGCAGGTCCAAATTGTATCACTTATAGTGGTAAAGAGCACTTTCCTTATCTGTCAGGTATCATGCAACCATGTCCTGCACATGGATTACACCATTTGATACCGTTGTGGCCCCTTGACGCCCTGTTATCATCATGATCGACTATAGACATAGTCAGACCATGACATTCTCTTCCACTTCAAAATGTTGATGTCCCCATCGACACACCCGCTGACATTGTCAACAACACAAAGGTTCTGATCGGACTTTTGCGCAAATCATGAACTTATGGTCGACGTCATATCGAGAGAAAGAAATTTACCATTGAAAATCTTGTGTTAGATCACCCTCGCTCGAGATACGTGTTGGTTTGCATCAACATCTCGAGACATGCATTTGGGAGGGGAAGGCCCTAATGCCTGTTGATTATTCGAGAAGTGTGTACAAGGTCCCAACATTAGTGTTGGCGGGTTTTGAGGGAGGCAATTATAGGTAGCATCTGTCGTTGATTGTTTGCGTTGTTGCTTCTGTATGCAGATAGGCTTGTTGGCTCGAGTAAGCTGGCTAGAGGAGTTGTGAATTTTGGCAGCTCACAGTATTGACTACTACTACTTTGATATGATGCATAGAAATAAAAAAGGCAAAATTATAACTGATTCCTCCGATTACTTAGAAAAATATAGGTGAAAAAATTGAACATTCTAATGTTTGTATGAGAGGCCATTAGACACCAGTTGAAAATGCTAAGCTCGGATAACTTGTAGCCTAGTACAACCCACCAAATTGGAAATTGATTGTTGAACATCTAGAAGAAGACAATTTTAAAATCGTCAAGTTTTTCCTTAACCATGACACCTCTGGCAATGCACTTGACATCCACGTACAGACACTTAAAGATCTAGCCAAACAATACGGCCACAACACAAATCAAATCTCTTTTCTCTTCTCAAAATTGCCCAAGACTTAGTCCGTCGTTCCCCTTTTTCAAGTAGCATAATGAGACTCACCTCTAAAGATTCAAGAGCAAAACGAAGATTCATTCTCAACTGCCGGAAGTCTCCTTTCCAGGCAGAGATTGAAGCAATCAACGATTGAGGTGTAGAGGCAACTTCCATAACACCGATCAAAGCAACTTCCATAACTTAAAAAATCATGCTTAAAATTAGATCTCTTTTGTATTGGTTTTAACTAGATTTGGACCGGGTTCTACACAAGTTTGGATTAGTTTAACTCAACCAGTTCGGTTCAATTCGTTTTCTCATTTGTAAATTGGAATCTGAATCGATCAACTCGGTTCTCTACTAACTAACCTATGCCAAAGCCTGACCTAAATCCATGGTATCACCCTAGGTAGCTATGTTTTAGACTAGACGACATGTCAGAAAGGGTTTCATGATTCACCAAGTCTTAGCAAGGAGGAAGTTGATCTTTCAAGGACTCCATATGTCCCAATTAAACTTCCTGTACTCATCGCTCGCCATCCTCCACCCAAGAAAAACCTCTTCTCGTTAGAATAGTCTTCGCCCTTCAAAACACCTTTGTCTTTCCTTCACTACAATTATAAATTTAATATTTAGATGTGTACTTAATGTACCAAGATTCAATTACATATTAATTTTTTGCCAACTCCATAGCTCCACCACCACCTCAACAGTGCCAAAATCATCATTTTTTTGGGCGAAATACGGTGGCTTTCCCTATCTAAGGATGTGCAAGAAATGTGTAGGTTTGCTTGAGAAGTTGGTATTCGAGGAGATCTTTTTAAAGGGCTCATACTCAAATGGGCTCGAGAGAAAATGGAGGAGAGTGAGTTTTATGAAATTTTAGAGCGATTAAGAGAGCAGCCAACTCAAGAACAGGCGGAGGAAAGAGGCAAGGAAAGAATAATTGTGCATGACGAGGTTGCTGGAACCTATAAGGCTAAGGAGGTGACAATACCAATGTTAAATTGACAATCAATACTGTCTACAAAACTCCATGTTCTATGGAGACACTAAGGGCCCCTCTTGGCTCACTAGTGCCCGCACATCATGGCATGCTCACATACCTTCACGTAGCTCACTTAGGGCTGAGGCCAGTGGGTGGTGGAAAACTGACACCATATCTCTTCTTTAAAAGCAATCTGAAACATCTTCACTGTTGAAGAAGTTGACATCCCATAATGGTGAATAGTCACTTCTCTTATCTGACTGGTAAGTCACTCTCCTTATCTTTTTAGGTATTGTGCAATCATTTCCTACATAAATTGCACCAGTAAA
Organism: Begonia peltatifolia; assembly: GCA_022433055.1. Classification (NCBI taxonomy): domain Eukaryota; kingdom Viridiplantae; phylum Streptophyta; class Magnoliopsida; order Cucurbitales; family Begoniaceae; genus Begonia; species Begonia peltatifolia. The sequence goes on along the minus strand of CM039521.1, from coordinate 1,584,808 downwards.
TATCATTGTGGCCCTTCAATGCCCTCTTATCATTGCAATTGGCTATAGACGTAGTCAAACGATGACATTCTCCTACACTTTAAAATGTCATTGTCCCCATCAACACATCTGCAAACATTGTTAATGATATAAAGGTGATTATTGGATTCTTACTCGAATCAAGGCATTCTCCTTCACTCAAGTCATTGGCACTCTTCACCAACATTGTCATTAATATTTACTTGATGTCGTCGATAGCTCCGCTCTTAATTTGCTTCAAATTTCTCCACCCACCCACTAGCGCTGTATTCCCCTCAACTTAGCTTGATGACATTGTCTTTCCTTGAAAATTTATCTTCCTATAATTGTTGCTCGATCTCAATAATGACTCAACATCGTCTCACGTCATAGTCCTTCTCCTTCAGGACCTACTTGCACCCACTCTTGAACTTGCCATAGATCCCTACCCAAGTGACATCAACTTCAGGTTTGCACAATTATCCACTACAATGCGTAGATCATCTGCTTTCGACAATGACTCTTTGTTGACTTGCAATGACTTTCTCTCTCCATAGAGATCATGGTACTATCAATCAATGTCGTGCAGCGCCAAAATTCATAGTACATTCTGGTCAGTCTGCTCAGGCCAACGAATCTATCTGCATGCAGAAGCAACAACGCTAACGAGCGACAAGAGAGGTTATCCATAATCACCTCTCTTAAAACCCGCTAACACTGATGTTGGGGCCTTGTGCACAGTTCTTGAATAACCAACGAGCATGAAGGCACTCATGCCCAAACATGTCTCAAGATGTTGACACAACCCAACACACATTTTGAGGGAGCGCGATCCGACAACAATATCCTTGATGGCATCGTTCCTTCCTCTCGATGAGGCATTGACCTCGCATGCATTATTTTTGACCTCAAGTCCACCATGTGAGAGTATTAGAGTCTATAATGGTCACATATCTGAGCATCTGTGATATCGATGTTAGATTGACAATCAATACTGTCTATGGAACTCCCCGTTCCATGGCGACACGGCCCCCTCTTGGCTCATTAGTGACCGTGCATCGTGGCATGCCCCATACCATGAAGTAGCTCGCTTAGGGTCGAAGCCCTGAGGGTGGTGTAGAGTTGACATCATGCTCCTCCTAAATAGCAATTTGAAATACCCTCATTTTGGAAGAAGTAGACATCTCATAGTGGCAAAGAGTCACTATCCCTATTTGCCAGGTACCGTGCAACCATGTCCTGCACATGGATTACACCACTTGATATCATTGTAGCCCCTTGATGCCCTCTTATCATCATGATCGACTATAGACATAGCCAGACCATGACATTCTCTTCCACTTCAAAATGTGGATGTCCCCATCGACATGCCCACAGACATTGTCAATGACACAAGGGTCGTAATCAGACTTTTGTGCGAATCATGACATTATGGTCAACGCCATATAGAGAGGAAGGAATATTACCATCGAAAATCTCGTGGTTGGACCACGCTCGCTCGAGATGCACGTTGGTTTGTGTCAACATCTCGATATATGCATTTGGGCAGGAACACCCTCATGCCTGTTGATTATTTGGGAAGTGTGTACAAGGTCTAAATATCGGTGTTAGCAGGTTCTGAGGGAGGCAATTATGGGTAACATATGTCATTGATTGTTTGTGTTGTTGCTTCTACATACGAATAGGCTCGTTTGCCCGAGTAAGCTGGCTAGATGAGCTGTGAATTCTGGCAGCTTACGGTATTGACTGCTACTACTATGACACGATACATAGAAGTCAAAAAAGCAAAAACATAACTGATTCCTCTGCCTCCTTAGAAAAATTGAGCTGAAAAATTTGATCATTCTAAGGTTTGTGCGAGAGGCAATTAGACACCAACTGAAGATGCTAACCTCAGATAATTTGTAGTCTAGTACGACCCACAAAATTGGAACTTGATTGTTCAACATCTAAAAGAAGACAATTTTAAAATCGTCAAGTTTTTCCTTAACCACAAACCCTCTGTCAATGCACTAGATATCCACGTATGGACACTCGAAGATCTAGCCGAACAATAGGGTCACGACCAAATCAAATCTCTTTTCTCTTCTCAAAATTGCCCTAGACTTAGTCTGTCGTCCCCATTTTCGAGCAGCAGAATGAGACTCACCTCTAAAGATTCAAAAGCAAAACAGAGATTCATTCTCAACCGCCGAAAGTTTCCTTTCCATGCAGAGATTGGAGCAATCAATGACCAAGGTGTAGAAGCAACTTCCATAACTGCAATCGACGGTGATGCTTAACTCTTTTGAACAAAAGGACACAACATCTTTGATCGGAGATGAGTGAGTTTTCAACCGGGAATAAAAGAAAGCAAAAAAAAAAAACAAAGAGAAATTTTTTTTGGCAAAAAATCGTAATTTTTAATTGTAGTAGAATTAATAGATCCCTAACATTGAGGGTGTACATTGATGACAACTCAAATAAGATATGTCAATTGAAAAAATTAAAATTTTAATCCATCACTTGAAATTATATCTTTACTTCAACTTCTATTTTAATACTTAATTAATATATTAATTTGAGATCGAGTTTGTCATGTTCTAGTCAAATTTTTTGAAGTTTGGTTTTGGCTGACTTCGAACTGAATTTGGTTCAGATTTTGTCTCTCACAACTTGGTTTGGTTCTAATGATTTTTTATATTCAAGACACAAATCCAATTGTGTAAGACAATTCTTTTGTAACAAGAATCGGTCGCCCTTTGTACAAAGAGGATTCAGACTGAACTGAGATCATACTTGTAGTTCTTGTTCGAACCGTAGTTATAGTTTGACAGACCCCACCTCTAATTTGGTTTTGGTAAGTGATTGATGGTAAAGACTACAATAGAACCACAAAGTCGTTTGCAACAACATTGACATTTAGCTCTCTGGGGTTGGGAAGTAGAATATGAGATCATACCAGTCAAAGTGGGAAATTATTTAACTTCTAAGCCATCTCAAATAAAAAACTATAACATGTAATTTAGGCCGGAAATAATTAAAACTATGAATATCATTTAATTGCATAACTGGACCATTTTACCCAACATAAAAAAAGGTAGGCATATGCTTTTAGTTCTTATAGTTTAAGCATAGTTAATTTTTATTTTTGTACTCCTACAATTTTAATCTTATTTTTAAATTGCTCTCAAATCTATTTTTATTATTAAATTTAACAAAAGAAAAGTCACCAGATACTTTTAACACTATCAAAGTTTGAAATGAACTTTCAATTGCACTACACTGAATTATTTTAGTGGACATTAAAAAAAAAAAGTAAAATTTGTTTTTTTTAGTTCTTACATATTTAGTTTTTTTTATAATTTTGATTTTATTTTAGAATGATTCTCCTATTTATTTTCATTATTAAATTAAATAAAAAATCATGAAAATATTTTAAGCCATCTCAAATAAAATACTATAGTAAAGTAAACATGTTTAGTTATATTCAAACCAAAGAATTTTCAATAAACTTAATTTAAAAATGATCCAAAATAAAAGTTGGTTTATTTTAAATAAATTAAAATAGGATTAAAATTATTTTTGCTCTCAATATGGTTATTTTAAAAAGAAATTATCAAAGTATGAAACTTATCTAATAAAATCTTAAACTATCCAAAACCTAATAAATTAATTCTTGATGGTCGACCATTAACCCTCTGTTATGCATTTTACACACAAAATAGTGGACTTTTCTAAAAAGAATAGTCGCCTATTCTATCGGGGTCAAATCCACGTGCACTGCACGTGTAGAATATGTGATCGTTTGTTTTACACCGGTCCCTCGTTCTATGTGTAAATTTTCATTATTTCTTTACTTTATAAATTAATTTTAAAAAATACCGGACGATATTCAATTTTCTTGAAATTTTTATCAAATGTTTCTCATGTCATGGAAAGATAATTTGAAAATTTTCGTAATTTTATAACATTTTTATCATTTATTATATTCTTTTATAAAATATTTAAATAAAATTACAATAAATCATGTTAAAAAATCACAATTCACTAATTCTAAACATCCAATTAAATCACTTATGCATCAACTAACCATAATTCACATATTTTCTTAACAAATTTTCGGATTTACTATTTTACTGCCCGACTTCAAAAATTTGTAACAATTCATATACTTATCTTAATTCGGTAATTCAAGATGCTATATAATCCTTAAAGTGTCTAGTTTTTAATACTATAAACCATTTATCAAACCAAAGACAACATCGCAGTCGAAATTAAAAAAATCAAACTACTCTGTACATAGCTCTAAATTCCAGTTTTATCAAACTTTCAACTAATTTTAAAATTTTGTGATAAATTAAATATAAATCCGAATTTAATGATTCAAAATGTTATGAACTTCTTAAAGAGTCTACTTTAACATTCTAAGGTCAATTTAGAAATCAAAAACCATCAAACGATTCAAAATTACCAAAATCGAACTGTCCCAGAATTTTTTTCCAGTTTTTATATAATAAATTTAAGATTTTTTTCAAAACTTAACCGAACTCCTAACATTTTTCGAAAAAACCATTAATATGTTTATCTGACTTAATCGCGCATCTAATAAGAGAAGAAATCCATTGTCGACTCAAAATTTTTGAATTTCCACCTAGAGTTCATCTATCAACCCAAAATATTACACCAAAAAATGCACCACCCAACGAATCTTGCATAAACGAAATTAATATTTTAACTTGTCTTGATTTTTACTTAAAAGAAGTGAGATTTGGCTTGAGAAAATATTTGCAGAAAGTTTGGAGAGGAAGAAGAGGGATTCGCGAAGGAGTGTGAAGAGTTTTCTCTTTCATAAAAAAATAAATAAATAAATAAAAAATAAACTAACTTTTTACTTAAAGATAATCATCAATTAAGGGTAAGGTGGTAGACACTCGTTCATCCAACAATGCACACACTCCCCTTTCCATTTGGTATTCAGCATTTTCCTACAACCCACTCACGTGAACCTATTCCTTTTACTAAAAAAATTCTTATTTATAAAACCTACAAAAGTTTGACTAAATCGAACTTTTGACTTTTTTTTTTCCATTTCTGCTCCTTGACTTTTCAAACTTTCAATTAATTTATTACTAACACCACGTGTTCACTTTACAATTTGACTTGGTCAAATCTCTATCTCCTTCGTCCAATCTCTTTCAATTACGTGGATATAAAATTTAAAGGTAAAGTTTGACTTGCTTCTTCGTGCAAACGTAATTTTTTAAGAAATTGAAAAGTTTGACTATTTCAACTTCTTCGCTTCTTACATTTGTTTTCTTTCTTTGATTTGTTATTTCTTTTCTTCAATTTGTGAATCACTCTTTCCACTTATCTTTTATCTACCATTAACTTGATTTCTTAAAATAATTGTGAAATAACTCACAATTATAAATATTAACTATGAAACATATGTAAACTTTTAGCTGATAATAGCTTCGGGTGTTACAGTCGAGAAAGGACTTCTGTTAGGATTTGTTTTGTTAACGAAAATAGTTCAAGATTTATTTCATTAATGACCTGATAATTTAGGATTTATTATACAGATTACCCCTCATTTTACTATATATTTATCCCATTTAAAATTTTATGGTTTTAGCCCACTTACCCTTTGAATTTGGTTTCTTGGACTGTCAATGAAAACAGTACTTTGGATAGTGAAAGGAAAGTTGAGATGGCCAAGAAAGTTCGTGAAATCATTCCACAACGCAGAAAGAAGAAAAATAACTAGCCAATAAGGGCCAACGAGAGGTATCTTTGAACCCGGGTAGAGGGATGGTCCATTCCAAATCTTTTAGAGAATCAATAGTACTGCGTGCAAGCTGGATCTTCCAAGTTATAAAAGAGTTGCTCTCTAAATGGACCAATTACAAGAATAAAAACTAAAGAGTTAATAGAAACACCAAAACACCAAATGTGGCCTATAAATAATAGTCATGCTTTCATGTTCAAAAGTTTATTAATAAGATTATTGGAAAGATTTTACTTGGATGTTTCAAATAACTTGAGAATTTATCAAGAGTTTTATGAGATTTTTAGTTTCTTGACTTATTATGGCCTAAAACTAAGCAATGTAATCATAATTTTGCATTGAAAATTTGTGATCTTGAAGCACTTTATACGTGATATTCCATCTCTAATTAGTATAAATTTTTTTAGAGTAAAATCTGAGAATAAAATCTTGTCAAGTCATGACACAAAATAGACAATATTGTACTGTTACGTTGAACTTAAAATATTACAAATTAACACTATATCCTTGACATTAAGAATTTGAATTTCAAAGAGTACCCACAAAGACATAAGTCATCTTTTTAATAGTTCATAATGTTACCAGGATACTTAGAAAGACAATAAGCATTGTCTTAGACGTTACCATTACTTCATTTAAAAATAAAGCCATTTTCAGGACAAAAAGATACCAGTTTTCGAAGAGAAAACGAGGAAGTGAAGAAACAAGTATTATTGCAGTAATGGAAACAAGTATTATTACATGTTCAAAATAAAACATCTGATATATTACATAGAGAGAACGTAGAGCCCTAATGGTCAAATTTTTTCGTGAACACTCCTATAATTCAACACATACATTCCACGCAACTTTACTAAAAGGAACATATCATGGAGATACAGTTTGTTCTCAAGCCTTGCATGTTCATGTTTCAGAGAAGGTTTTGGCTCCTCACCCTGCATGGAAAATAACACAACTTCAGCTGTAAGGGAGTTTTAAAGCCTTTGTCATCAAGTTAAACACATAGTTCACGAAAAATATGTATACTGAAGTGACTGTTTACCATTGTTCTTCTTCCATGAAGTTAAACCCTCAAGAAGACTGCCATTTTTTTTGTAGTTAGGTAAGGGAACTTCACCAGTTTCAATCTTATGAACATCCTCAACAAGCATCTCATAGTGTCTCTTGACTTCATCCACTGTTTTTCCGCCGACAGCTCGGGCTAGATCATCCCAGCGATCTGGAGTGTCCTTATTATACATCACCAAAGCATTCTCAAACAATTTGTTCTGCTTTGACGACCAGGCTGATTCTGAGCTGCCCATCGTTATCTCAAAAAACAGCACAGATCAACGGAGGAATGGGCAAGAACAAGTAATGGTGGGAAAGTGGGTTTGTATGAAGAGACTTGCATTTGGCCCTATATTTATAACATGAAATGGAAATGTGTAGAGGGCAAGTGGGTTTGTGTTTCTGGCTTTTAGTTCTGTTGCTTTCTTTGGAGCAAGAGGCAATGATTCCCAAAAGGGTTTGTCATGAAAGTAGTGTTAAATATAATTTAACTTATCGTATTCGCATACATACAGTATATACCGTACGCTGTAGATATCATTGTTACAAGATGGTTATCTGGTTTGATATTTTAGGATTAAGAGTTCGCAAGTAAGACGATATGGGTTAGACCCAATGAGACCAAATATATAGATACGAACATGAGTGTCATTTACGTATTTTACAATAAGAAAAATGATAATTACACTATTAAAGTAATCAAAGGGTTGTGGTTTCATTCTCTTTGTAGATTTTATCACCCCAAGAGAAATTCGGATCGAGAAAATGCATCGTCCAAATGAAGAATCGTGAAACCCGTACATTGCTGAAAGGAAAGTCTCGAATGGATTCGGGTTAAAGTTCTTTTCATCTCGATAGTTTAAGATTGGAAACTAAAGAATAAAGTGTCGCGATAGATTTGAAGTAGTTGGAAGAGATTTTATGTGAGGCTTTTTGAAGAACATGGACAGAAAACAACAATGGTATCATGTGTTTTTTTTTATTTGTTATGGGGGAATCCTTATCATTTCACGCCCATTGATCAGAATTTCTATCTCTTTGGCTTCCTTTTTTAAACTCTCATTTTCAACGGCCTTTATGTCAATTTTTGTTCCTTATCGCTGCTGCTCTCATTCTGCAAGTTGGCCGAGCATCCATTGGCCGCCAAAATGAGGAAGATACTTCGAAATCGCGACCATTCAAATGCCTCGGAAAATAGCTGAGAGTCATGGGGAATCCATCATCTTTGTTGGAGATCTCGAATATATCGAAATAGAGAATTATCCTCTTTTAGGAGGAAGATGATCCACTGATTACAACCAACCATTAATTAGATTTGGTTTTCCTGTCGCTTAAGAAGCTATGTAAAGTAAAGTTGCTGACGTAGATTCTCAATTTTGTAACTCAAATCAATTTTGCGACTCGGTCAGAAAATAGAACAACTCTAGAAAGTATTTGCTTAGATAACATTCAATAATCACCGATTAACTATGTTTCCTCTCTTTTATTTATAGAAAATTAACGTAATATTAATTTTTAAAATATCTTTTTCAATTAGTTTCTTAGCACTACTCCCTCCCTTGAAATCGCTATTGTCCTCAAGGTCATGAACCGTATATCTTCTTTATCGTCCAAATTACTCCGTTCGAAGCCCGACCCAACAAGTTCTATAATTTAGCCTTCATTGTTGCAAGGCTTCCTATGTCAAAAAAGTCATTTTCTACCAAATTACCAACCCAACTCTAAGAAAAAATAGTTTTCCTTTTTTAACTTTTCAGCCCAATTCTCGTATACCAATTTGTCAACCCATCTACCCTAGAGTCTAGACTCATTCTTCAAGCAATTTGTCAGCAAGTCCCACCATTTATCGGTGATCTTTTGAGTGGGGAAAGCCCTAGCCATTGCCACCTTCTTTTTTATTTTTTCTTTACCTTGCAGAAATCTTGTTGGCTGCTCCCCATTTTCCCGGCCAATGGCAGGCTAGACTCCGACAACCCATGGCCTCAACCGCCCACGAAAACCGCCACACATTCGACGGATTTCGATCGGCAGGTCTATCTCCTCCACTTGACGGCTATTTCATCGCCCGAGTATTGCTCGGCAGAGAGACAATGGAAATGCTGCTCCAAGCTCGGCGGACCTTGAAAATCGTCCGGCCGCCTATGCAAAACGCCACAGACAGATTGCCCTAGTATTGCTCGTCGCCGAACCTCGCTCATCGTCAAACTCCGCTCCTTAACTCAGAAAGGGTTATGCTCGGCCAAACTTCGAGAGCCACTCTCATCTACCCGCCCGAACCCCATTCCAACCTCTAGTGACTCTCAGCTCGACGGTTTTCCCTCATTGAGCCTCCTGCGAAACTTCTTCAGGCACCGAGGGTTCTCGATCAGTGGCGATGAATCCCGTTGTGATTTCTATAGGTGCTTGTCGAGCGCGGATTTTGTTGAACACTGATTATGGTTTGAAAAACCCCCTCTTTACTTTATGTTGAACTCTGAATTGGATTCTATAGCATAATGTTCTTCACTTCCACCTTCCACCTTCAAGCTCTTCCTCCAGGAAGTTGACGGAGAAGGAACTACGTACTAGCATTTGCGAGCCTACGAGGATTCTAAGCAATAAGCACTGTTGACTTAACGAAACAGAAAAACTGCTGGAACTCCGGATGAGCATCGTCTGCGAGTCGTTGGCAGAGCCGGATTTGGACGCCAAGTTGGATGCACTCCATGTGAGCATTTTTTAGCCAACTTCTCCACTCAATCAAATGGCTCTAAAGTTGGCCATGGCCGTCTCCCCTTCCCTTCTCATCCTCCTCAAGTCAGCGAAAACATCTGTCACAGGTTAGTGAAAAATAAAGACTACAAAATCCGGCAGAAACAAGAAACGATAGCGGATACGATCCGAAAAATATCAGAAATATTTTTCCACGTCGTAAAATTATAACGGCCAATAAGTAAGAGAAATAATAGCTAAAATCAACACCGAAAATTTTACGTGGAAACCCAAATCGGGAAAAAAATTATGGGGATCGAGTCCAGAAAGATCTCAGTATGAAAAATAGAATTTACAATATTTTTCTAAAAACCGAATATTCTAGAAAATATTCACTAAAAGAAATCACCACTCTTATAACTCTTAATGTGCTCAAAAGCACCTCAACTATTTTTCTCTCTCACTCTTTCTTTTCTCTCCCTCCAAAAATCCTCACTAATTTCTTTCTCATTCTTCACTTCACTAGAGAAGGTTTTTTTTTTCGGATGCTTCTTCTATTTGCTGAATCCTCTATTTATAGAGGCTTCAGCGCACACCTTCCTTAAATGAAGGTGTGCTGCTGCTGCAATTGAAGACTCGAAAGTCTTCAATTACTGGCAGCAATTAATTGCTGCCACCAACAATTGAAGATTTCTTCAATTGCTACCACCAGCAAGGGTTCCCTCATTAAAGGAGGGACTCTACAAATCTCTCCTTCCCGATTTATAATGATATATCTCCAATCCTGCTGAGCCTCTACAGAATTCGTCTTTATTCCTTTGCAGAGTTTTCGTCATCATGCCTGAGCCATTGTCATCTGTGTGAATCTTCTCAACATATACTTGCTTGGTATCCAACACATCCCGTATCCAATGATACTTGATATCTATGTGCTTTAACTTAGAATGAAAACTCGAGTTCTTGCTCAAATGAATAGCGCTTTGACTGTCACAATACAAGAGATACTTATCTTGTTTATGACCCAATTCTGTCAGAAATTTTTGCATCCACAAAATTTCTTTATAGGCTTCTGTAGCCGCCATAAACTCAGCTTCTGTTGTAGACAATGCCACTGATTTTTGCCGTTTAAGTTGCCATGTAACTGCTCCCCCTCCAAATGTAACCAAATACCCTGATGTTGTTGATCTTCTAGAGTCAATGTCTCCAGCCATATCTGCATCAGTATAGCCTACCAACGAAGGCTTCTCACTTCCAAAACACAAACTGAATTCAGAAATACCTTTAAGATACCTAAGAATCCACTTCACTGCATTCCAATACTCTCTACCTGGATTTGTTAGAAATACCTTTAAGATACCTAAGAATCCACTTCACTGCATTCCAATGCTCTCTACCTGGATTTGTTAGAAACTGGCTGACTACTCCAACAGAATGTGAAATATCAGGTTTCGTACAAACCATGGCATACATGAAGCTGCCAATTGCTGAGACATATGGAATTCTCTGCATTTCTGTTTTTCCTTCTTCAATGGAAGGACTTTGTTCGGAAGTAAGTTTGAAATGTTTAGCAAGTGGAGTACTGACAGGCTTTCCCTTATCCATATTGAATCGGCTGAGAACTTTCTTGATATATTTTTCCTGTGATAGCCATAGCTTTCTGCTCTTTCTATCGCGAGTGATACTCATCCTAAGTATCTGTTTTCCCGGTCCTAAGTCTTTCATAACAAAAGACCTGTTAAGTTCATTTTTTAACTTAACAATCTTTTCTCTGTCTGGGCCCACAATCAGCATGTCATCGACGTACAGTAGGAGGATTATAAATGTACCATCCGTGAACCTTTTCACGAACACAAAAATAGTCTGAGGAAGTTTTCATGTATCGTGATTTACCATAAAGGAGTCAAACTTCCTGTACCATTGTCGTGGAGCTTGCTTTAATCCATACAGACTCTTCTTCAATCTACATATCAGGTGTTCCTTTCCCTTGACAACGAACCCGTCTGGTTATTCCATGTAGATCTCTTCTTCTAATTCACCATGCAAGAAAGCTGTCTTTACATCGAGTTGCTCGATCTCCAGATTAAGACTTGAGGCTAATCCAAGTACCACTCGTATGGATGACATTTTCACGACAGGTGAAAAAATTTCTTTAAAGCCAACGCCCTTCTTCTGACCAAAGCCTTTCACGACTAGTCGTGCTTTATATTTTGGTTGTGAATTTTCTTTTTTGAGTCTGTATATCTATTTATTCTTGAGTGTCTTTCGCCCCTTTGGAAGCTGAACCAACTCATAAGTATGGTTTTCATGCAATGATATCATCTCATCTTGCATCGCATCTACCCAGTTCTTCTTTTGTTGATGCTCCATAGCTTCCTCATAGCACTCAGGTTCATCGCCATTAGTGATCATCACATACCGTGCACAGAGTATCTTCTCGATGGTTGACGATCTCTTGTTGACCTTCTTGGTTCTGCAACTGATTCAGAAGAAACTTGTACTTCTCTTTGGTCATCATCAGCTGCTTGATCACTGGATTCTCCAGCGTCTCTCTCATCAAAAGTTGATTTTTCCAGACCAACTCTTATTGGATGTTCATCACTTATCTCCACATCTTTCTTCTTGTCTTTAATGGTCTGATCTTCAAAGAAGACAACATCTCGGCTTCTAACAATTTTCTTATCCACCGGATCCCAAAGCCTATATCCGAATGCATCACTTCCGTATCCGAGGAATATGCATTCCTTAGCTTTGTTGTCTAGCTTAGACCTCTCATCTTTGGGAATATGGACGAACGCTCTACATCCAAACACTTTTAAATGTTTATAGGAGACGTCTTTTCCAATCCATAGTCTGTTTGGCATTTCCCCACTCAAAGGTGTTGATGGAGACAAATTGATAATATTTACTGCAGCATTCATTGCTTCTCCCCAAAATGTTTTAGGGAGTTTTGAATGTGATAGCATGCACCTTATCTTCTCCACGATCGTTCTGTTTATTCTTTCTGCATTGTTGCGGAGTCTTTGGAACAGATCTTTCATGTTTGATCCCGTGCATCTTGCAGTATTCATTGAATGATCTCATATATTCGCCACAATTATCTGTGCGAATGCATTTTAACTTCTTTCCAGTTTCTCACTCTGTTGAAGCATGAAACTGTTTGAAAACGTTGAACACTTCATCTTTGGTCTTGAGTGCATAAGGCCAAACTTTTCTTGAGTGATCATCAATGAATGTGACCATGTATTGGGCACCTCCTAACGTTTTCGTTGACATAGGACCACAAACATCTGAGTAAACAACTTCCAATACGTTTGGCTTCCTTGATGCAAAATTCTTCTGAAAGGAAACTCTGTGTTGTTTTCCAGCCAAACAATGAATACAACTTGGCAAAGGTTCATGTCTGAGATTTGGCAGACATTCTTTCTTTCCAAGCAATTGAAGTCATTTCTCGCCCATGTGACCAAGCCGTTTGTGTCATAGCTCAATAGACGAGTCATCTTGTGTAACATTTACTGATGTTTCCTTCACGGTCACTTGAGTCACATATAAACTAGACTCTTTGATTCCTCTCGCCACAACTAGTGAGCCTTTGCTGAGCTCTCATTTTCCGCCAACAAATTTGCACTTGTACCTGACATCATCAAGAGCGCCAACTGATATTAGATTTAACCTAATATCCGGAACATGTCTGACATCTTTAAGCACCAACTCACATCCTGTGTTGGTCTGGATACAGATGTCCCCTTTTTCCCATTATTTTAGAAACATGAATGTTCCCCATTTTGACCATGCCAAAATCACCGCTAGTGTAAGATGAAAAATACTCCACTTTTGAAGTAACATGGTAAGATGCTCCAGAATCACACACCCAACATGATTCATTCATCGTGAGGTTTACAGCATCTTCACATACAATCACATTTTCACCTTCAGAGACAGTTGTCGTCGTACTCTTTATTTCTTTTTTAACACCTCTTGTGCCTTGTTCTTTCTTCAGCTTTCAGCAATCCTTTTTCATGCGGCCCATTTTGCCACAATGATAGCACTTAACTCTCTTTTTACTTCTCGATTTGGATCTTCTTGACGTGCTAGCTTCAGAGGCCCCACGTTCCATTGATCTACCTCTCGTTACTGATAAAGCCTCTAAAGAAGATTGCTCCTTATTTTTCCGCCTACTTTCTTTGTCAAGAATGGTGGCTGCAATATCATTAAACATCAATGTTATTTTTGCAGTACCAGTGAGCAAATTTACGATGAGGTGATCGTATGAATCTGGCAAACTTTGAAGTAAAAGTTCAGCTCTTTCATTTTCGTCGATTTTGTGCTCCATTACTGTTAGTTGAGAAAACAATGTATTGAGAATATTGACGTGGTCTGTCACTGTTGTAGATTCTGACATCCGAAGAGTATAGAATTTTCTTTTCAAGAAAATTTTATTATACCACGATTTCTTCTCGTACAATTTTGTCAAAGTATTCCAGATTTGTTTTGTCGTTGCCATTTCTGAGATACTTGACAAAATTTCATCTGCTAGAGTAAGATGCAAAATAGTCATTGCATTCTCATCAGCTTTGTTCTATTTCTCGTCTTCAACGTTTGTAGGTTTGTCGCCGATGGCCATAACACAACCATCTCTCCGTAATAGCGCTTTCATTTTTAATTTCCACAGAGAGAAATTGTTTCCGTTGAATTTTTCGATTTCAATCTTTCCCGCCATAATAACCTCTAAAAAATTTTTCTGATGTGGAAGATCAGTTAAAACCGCAACCACAGAGCATACTAGATTTAAAGAGATTACCCGCGCTCTGATACCACTTGTTGGGAAAAATAACGACTACGAAATCTGGCGGGAACAAGAAACGATAGCAGATGCGATCCGAAAAATACCAGGAATATTTTTCCACGCCATAAAATTATAACGACCAAGAAGTAAGAGAAACAATAGTCAAAATCAACACCGAGAATTTTCCTTAAATGAAGGTGTGCTGCTGCTGCAATTGAAGACTCGAAAGTCTTCAATTGCTGTCAGTAATTAAATGCTGCAGCAGCAATTGAAGACTTCTTTAATTGCTGTCACCAGCAAGGGTTCCCTCATTAAAGGAGGGACCCTACACGCAGTTAGGTAAGGCTGACAACATACCCTTTTTTGGTTCAAGATACCATTAATAAACAATAATCAATGCATTGAAATAAAATACCAAAATAACACAAACTACCATTAAAAAAACACTGGTTACCCACGAGTAGATATGGGTAGCAGCCGGACTAGCAAGCCGGCCCAATCCCAATGGCCAGGGAGGAGTGGTGGTCAGAAAGAACTCTTTTTATGGCTTCTGTGCTGACATTAGCGGCGAGCAACTTTGGATCGGTGTGTTAAATATGACACTAAAATACAGGCTCAACTTTTTCTCTCTCCCACCTGTTATTGCACTTGCAGCAGCACCTGTGCTCTGCTTCTTCCCTGCCCCAGCAACGTTGCAACTTGCAGCGTTGCTCTCTCTCTCTCCTTCATGTTTAGAGTAGCAACGGTCAGACCGTTGCTCTGCTTTTCCCCGCTAGTTTTACAGCAGCAACGGTCAAGACCGTTACCCGTTGCTCTCCCACTCCCCAACAACTGCCACACCGTTGCACCACGACCAACCCGACTATCTCTCAATTCATTTTTTAATTTGCTCTCAATTAATATTCAATCAATTTCTCTCATCTTATAATTCACTATTTTTCTCGTTCAACAATATATATATTTTAGTTTTTTTTACATATATTTACATAATTTCTAATTATAATTATATTAATTAAATTTTTTTGCATTAATTTATTTTATGTTTCATATACGTGGAGTTGATCAATTCACACCACCTACAAGTTTTTATTGCATATTGATTTTGTGGTATTAATTTATTATTAAAAATTTAATTTTATATTTAGTTTTATTTATTATGGATTTTTGCAATTATATTATTAATGATAATGATAACATAAAAGAAATTATAGAATTAATTTCTAAATTTTCTGTGGAACAATCATCTGCATCTACTTCACCTAGAAAAAGAAGACAAAAAAACTTCGGATGTATGAAAACATTTCAATTTAAAAGATGTTAAAATTACTAGCAAAATAGAAAATAAAGTTTAATATAAATATTGTGCTAAAAATTTTGTTTATATTTATAGTATCTCTACTAGCACCATTGGTAAACATTTTCAAAAATATCACTTAAATATTGAAACTCAAGATTCAACATAATCTCAATTAAATGTTAAAGGTGTGATATTTTCACATATTCACAAAATATAACAAAAGAACGAATAGTACAACTTGTAATACAATTCAAGTTGTTTTTGTCCTTCTTCGATAGTGAAGTGTTTGAAACATTTATGAAACAATATGTCACTCCTAGGTTTAAATATGTCCCTAGAAGTACTATGAGAAGTAATATCCTTAAAAGTTTATAGATATGAAAAATAAATTAATTATTTTTTTCATTTAATATCTATTTGCATTAGTTCTTATTTATAAAGTGCGCGTAATGCTATTAGTTATATAGTGATAACATCTCATTTTATTGATGAATCTTGGCAATTAAATAAAAGAATTTTAGTAGATGGGTCGACCTATCTCTTCTGCTATTTAAGAAGAAGAGACGTGAACTTTACTTTACAACTTTCGAAAACTCTAAAACTTCTTCAAAACTTTCTTGCTCTGGCAAAATTTTTCTTAGTTGATCGGTAAGAGAATGTTTGAATTGTTATGTTTTGATAGTTTATTGTTTCAATTATTCAAAAAATTTCTTATGTATTTTTTTTTAAATCGATGTAGCTCATTATTATTACTTTAATACTATCTCAATTGTATTATTTTTTTTATATTTTTCACTGTCAATAAAGTTGAGATCTGACTATCTTCATCTCATGTTTTATTAACTATTTTTTTTCAAAAACAGTTTTTTTGTAAGTATTCTTCGAATCGCATCTGCGATCGTTTCTCATAACGCTTATTTAGTGGTGTAATTATATTGTATAAGTAAGTTTTGTCTAAGAGATTGGGTTTTAAGTGACACCGTTTGTGATCCCTCCAAACTTTCTTGGGAACTTACTTGAAAAGATAATTCTATCTAATGAGACTATCTAGTACAGTCTTTTCTGAGAATTATTCTGATTAGTACTGTCCATGTTTTACAGCAATGATATTATTATCATTGTTCTCACTGATTCTTCGATACTGTTTGCCATCAATAATCTTAATCTGTACTTATAGTCTCATAACAGTTTTATTTTCTAACTAATTTATTTTTATTAGATTTTTTTTTAATATTGGATTTATTTTATTTGTCGATTAAACAAAAAGGTTTAATTTAACCTTTTTCATATTTTGAGATTTAATTTGATATAAACCAAATTTTAAAGGATTTTTCAAAAAGAACCCATGCGGTTTTTTTTTAACTTAACCCATTTTTTTATTATATTTTGTTTTATTATTACATCTTGTTTTAACTTTTTTATTTAAGTTTGTTTTTTATTCGAAGTAACTGATGCTTTTTGTTATTATTATATATTATATTTATTACTGTTATTAATATTTGAACTTGACAGTATCTGACTATTGAATTTTGAAATGAAAAGTGTGAGTAGAAGTTTCAACGGGATTTGTTTAAATGTTCAATTAATTACTGGAAGACAGTCGACTTTAGAGCTTGAGAGTCGTTGGGGTTCCGAGAGATATTTGATAGCATTGGCCTACATGGGGTGTATCCATTAAGGAATGATAGCTGCAACTTAATAAATAGCTTGTTCTACGCGAACTTGACAGCAACGGGGAGGTCGGAAGATTTGAGGACATACATCCTTGGTATGGAGTTTGTGATACATCCATAGATGATGAATGCAGTGCTCGAGTTTGCCATGGAAGGGGCGGAACAATATTACCATGTCTTCCAAGACTGTCCTTTTTTTAACTTGCTCAAGGGAGTAGAGTTCCTACAAAAAATCCATCGTAATTTCAACTTGCGGGGTTCGTGAAGCCACGATCGAGATATCTGAATCTCAAAGATAGGGTTCTTCACAACATGCTAACTCACACCCTTCTGCCGCAAGATGAACATAGAGATCACATGAGATATATGGACCTGTATGTCGTGGAAAAGTTGTGCAATGAGAAGACTTTCGACCTTGACTTCTTGATTCTAGGTCACATGCGTCGATCGGACATCAAACAAGAATCTCCCGTACAGCGCACTGATTCATATTGATAATCTAGCGAGCTAGGATTCAGCTACCGGTTGACGAGCATATCAGAGCTCTCCGACACGCCGAGGTATGTAACAAGAGTCATTTGATTCGGATGGGCCTCATGTGCGTCGACGACACTTGGATGCTAAAGAGTGATCAGGGGCATCCACCTCTCAGACTGTGCCGATGGAGGAAGCCACATTACCATCATTGGCCCCCAAGGAGGACAGTAAATGGGACATGGAGCAACATTTTGCAGCAGATGCTGCAGATTTATGAGATGCAACAAAGGCAGTATCAGGACATGCAACTCCTCATAGGCAAAGTTGATGAGCTCACCTTAGGCCAAAAAAAGCTAGATGAGAGGATCCATATTAGATAGCGAACAATGACGAAGACGACGATGACCCACTAGCATAGTTTAAATTAGTTTTTGTATTTCATCTCATCCATTTTACAATAGTCAATAATTTCTGTCTCGACCTCGCGTCAAAGATTCCTACACAGATTGAAAACTATATTAAAAAAGAATGAACTAAATGTATTGACCTCATCTCGTCAAATGTGTTGAAACCTATAAAGATGTCTTGTGATGTAGCGTTTGAAGTGGATCCTCGGTGAGGACAAGTGCGACTATTATGCCCTTGTTGTCGACATATACCACACGACATCTTTGAATTTTACTTATTAATTGTCGAACTTGAGGGTTCATCGACATCTCGCACTATTGTCTTCTTCCGCATACCAGGTTGGCGATATCTTCTTGACAGGATGATTTCCTTAAGCTCTGGCCTTTGCAGCCACATTTGTTGATCACTCATGGGTCGAATAAATTGTGAGTACATCTGCAGATAAGTTTCTCGGTACTAGTATTGATGAACGTAATTTTCCGGTGTTGTACTCATGAAATGTATGCATAGAATGGAATGGACACACGAGATTCCAGTAAGCACCCACCTGTTGCAGTTGCACTCACCCGTAGTCATGTAAACAACGTATTGTTCGTAGTCGTTGCTTACCTCAAATTGTGCAGCTCTTGCAAATACAACACTGTAATTTCGAGCTGCACTTTCTAGGCTCATGAGTTTTTTCCTTATTTGGGAGATACAGGAGGTCTGTTGATTTGACAAACTTCTCAATTTTTTCTTAATGCGAGTCATCAAACATTTTCTGATCATCTCGAACATTGTCAAGATCGATTTGTTTCTAGCAGGCAATATGACTGCATTGAATGACTCGCATAAATTATTCAAGTTGATATCGCACTTGGGGATCAATGAGAAGACATGAGTAGCCCAATATCTAAGATCTTCTTTTCAAAGCCATGTGTGGGCATCCGGGCTAAACTGATGTAATTTTGTCATTTCTATTTCGAAATGATAACTTGTGGTTGCCTTAGTCGCATTCTACATCACATTTCTGTACGCACTGCCCCAAAATGTGTTTTTGAAATTCGCATGTATATTTTAGAGGTAGTAGCGGTGTTCAGCTTCGAAAAATTGATCTTCCACGGCCTTCACCAAACCCTAATACTTGAAAGAAAAATAAAGTCAACTTAAAATAATATAATTACCACAATGCTCATACATTGAAATAATAATTAGAAATGTAGTATACCTTTTGCCGATCCAAAATAATTGTTCATACGTCTCCCGATCCTAATGTTACAAAAACCACCTCCATGTGTATGTGTACTCTTTTTCAACATTAGCAACAGTAATGAGATATATTTTATCATTACCATCAATACTAACAACTGTGAGTAATTAGCCAGGACACGAGGCCTTCAGATGACAACTATCGAAACAGATAATAGGGCGATCGTATTGCAGTAAACCTGCCTTGCAAGCAGGTATGCAGATATACATTCTTTTGCATACCAATGAATCATGCATCATCTTCTAAGTATGTATTTATAATGTACTACCTAGATTCGATATACATATTTAAGCTACGTACAACCAAACTAACTTATTGTTTGTCGCTCTTACCTTCGTTAAATGTTCGAGCAACGCTTCTTGCTTTTTTGGCAAAGGTGAGTGTAATATTGATTGTAAAATTCTTCCTTATTGTTTCAATAATGGAAGAGATGTCCCAACTAGGTTGACTTTTGAATCGATCAAGATAATGATTCGCCACCCATTTTGCTGAAGCGTGTCGATTTTCGACTATCCTCGAATATCTGTGAGAGTCGTTCAAACTCTTTATTTGAAACGTAAGTTTATCTTACATCTTCGAAGTCTGCAGTTGCCACTCACATTTATCTTCACACTCAATCGTCATCGCTTCTTTTCACTTTTGGTAAATTTTATACCTTAACCATTTTTCAAAAAATATTCGACTATTTCCTTTCTTTTAAGCAACTATATTTTCTACAAAAAAAAAAATTCCATTGACATTTGTTCCTTTGTCGGTATGCATTCTACATCATCATCATTCGAGCCGACCAGTGTTTGAAACTTCTCGTCTAGAGTTTTCGAGGATGAATACACTTCTGGGTCTAACTAAACTAGAGTTAGACTCTAGTCATTGGACTCACTAGTGTCGTTAATTTCTTCTTGTTTAACTTGTTAAATTCAGTGACCCAAACTTCTTCAGGGTTGACTTAGCTTGGTTGGCTCATTTATCATCTTTAATTGTAAATAATTGACAATTAAATAAATGCTGACCTAGTTAGTATATGCGTAACTTGTAATGATACAATTATCAAATATTTGTAATGATATCTATGTAATATTTTTGTATGAGTAATATTATTTTTACTCTCCTATTATGTTATCTTAAAATATTCGTTAATATGTCAAATAATTATTGGTGCAATTAAAATGTAATAAATTATAAAATAATTAATTTATTATATTAATTATACCAATAATTTTTTAATACGTCAACAGATATTTGAAGAAAGTAAACATAACATTATTATTTTTTATTAGATTATCCAAAATATGTTATTTTATATATTAATAATATAATTATATTTACTAAACGACTACTTATTATATTTTGACATTATAGTAATAAATAATTATTATAATTTAACAACTAAATTTAAAAAAATATAAAATATGTTGACATAAATTAAAAATATATATGTATATTTGATTCGCTAGAATCTCAACTTGTAATCCTTATTTAGTTAACTCGACTCGTCTCGTTTAACTTCAAACAAACTCAAATTAAAATATTTTTAGTCAATTTTTTTAGATTCAAATTTTTGAGCTCGCTAAACTCAGCTTATTAAACTCAATGAACCAAATTTCTTTAAACCCGACTCAGTTCGATCAACTCAATTGTTATCTTAACTTAAAGGCTAAAACTAACAAGAAGCCAGGTTTGACTACTGGGTCTAACTCAATTGTCATCATCTTTTCAAACAAACTCGAGTTAAAATATTCTTAGTCCAGCTTTTTAAATTCAACTCTTTGAGCTCGCTAGACTCGACTTGTTAAATTCGATGAATCAAATTTTTTTAAACCCGATTCAGTTCGACCAACTCTAACTTAAATGGCTAAAACTAACAAGAATCCATGTTTGATTTCTGGGGTAAAACTAAACAGGACCTGCCATTCACCGAATGTTCAGGGATCGAGTGAAGAATATAGCTGAGAATAAAGAGAAATGTAATGACATCATCTTTTTAATTAATCTATAGATAGGTAGGCGCACGGCACAGCTCCGTCCCTCCCAGCGCTGTTTATATTAATTAAACTAACAGAACGAGACATCAAATAAGCTCCAACCCAAACATTGTTATAGACAAAATTAACAGTCCAGTAAACATGACCTAGGCTAGGCTGGCTTATGAAGTGCTACTCTAAAATGGTCCATCTCACAAGATGGAGTGGGGCATAGTCTTGTCAATACATATTCTTAATTTTTCAATCTACTGCAGTGCAGTAAGCTTTTACACTCTTGTCTACAACAGGCAGAGAAAGCACGGTTATTGAAGTAAGGCATGCCAATACCCACCTACATTTTGGATGTCTTGATGTCGATTTCTAGACCTCATTAATTTATCCGCAGGCAGTTCAAGAATAGGTCGATCAAAGCTAGCACATAACTTCCAATCAAGCTAACCAATTATATCACTTAACGGAGCGGAGCTTTACAACTCTCCATTCATATTTCTTTCCTATTAACAAAACGGTAATCATCTACCACCTAATTACAGTTGAAAAACGAATCGACAGAAATCCGGAACAAAAAGATAGTCTTTATGCTTCTGAGCATACGAAGACAATTAGTCAAGGTAAGAGCTGCTCACAGAGGAACAATACCGAATTCGTGGGGCATGAATTCTTCGCTAGGTCTGTAGTATTTGTCTGGAGAGTAGAGGCTTAAGTTGGAAACTTGGCTAGTGTATAGGCAGGCAAATCTCTCAACCTGCATTAAAAATTCATGATAAAATTGAGCAAAGCATTCAACAAATTAACATTTAATGTCTTTAGATTTTCTCCATGCATGACAAATCTACATGCTAACATTTTTTCAACTCATTAACAGTTTACCTGATGAGCGAACCTAGAGTTCTGATAACCCGTCTTCATGAGCTGTCCCCACACCTTGTGAAACTGATGATCAATGCAAAATGAACGCAGGTGAGAATCTTCAAAACAGATAATGGAGTATTCTTTTTTTTTTTAAATTCCATTAACTAAATCTGTCATTCTATCCGATTTGATGATTTGGCTGACTCAAGTAAATTTGAAATTCATGAAGTACATTTCATCGAATAATGAGAATGAGACAAAAACAGAGAGGATCCTCGTGCTCTCAAAACATTCAATTCCGTACAAGATTCAAATGTTTATAGGTGATAAGGGAGTTGCTACCTTTTGGTGGCACTCGCGCTGAGCTTGTTGATGACAGAGTCGCACTTGCTCTCTTGGAGACTGTAAAATGAGACCGATGGGTGACAAAAGACTCGATCACAACCACATGTAAGAAACCAAGATTAAGCTTCCCAAAATACTTGCATTAAAGAGACATGAGCTAACCTCCAAAGATTCTAGTTCAGAAGATAACCTTTGCTTCTTCTCATCGCTGACACCTTCAAACCTGAACAAAACAATAGTCATGTGTGGAAAACTGATAAAGTTTTATTCATCACGAAGCAAAGTTTTATGTAAGTACTTGAGAGACCACTTCAAATGCTGTATTCTGTCTTCAATTACATCCCGATCAGTTCTCAACTTTTGAAGTTGCTGCAAGATTACCAATAGATAATACAATGATCATAACAATGTCTCCACCTGATATGATTTCATAAAAACTTGTTTTCTAATAATTTGCAACCTGAACTGGTTTTTTTGGTACATCAACCAATCTTAAAAGAGAAAAATTCAAATGATATAGTTCCGAAATAGGAATATTTTGATAATCATAGAATAATGTAATTAGTATTGAAACCTTGCGGCTATCTCTCAGTTCCCAGAGAAGTTCAACCTCTGTCTCGAGCTCCGGAACAACAAGCATTGTCCTCCATCCTGATCAGATAGCAAACACAAGACAATCATACAAACAAAAAAATAACACATTTCTTTTTTATTTGATCAAAATTCCAGTCACTTGAAAAACAACACAACACAGAATCAACATAAAAAATGTTTTATAAAAACTAGCATTCAGGAATAGATCATTATCGTGTACAAATTCATTAACAAAAAGCGAAAAAAAATAGAAAACATTATACCAAGAACCTTTTTGCTTCGCAATATATCTCCATAGATGTGATCCCCAACATAAAGAACCTATTCAAAGAGCAAGAGACTTTGGATTAAGAAACAAATATTCACAAATCAAAGCCGTTGACAAAACAGTAGAGCAGATAAGAACCATAGTCCATCATAAAGAAATCAGAAATGAAAGAAAAGTTCAACTTTCACTGACAGAAGGAACAAAAAAGTTCACCTGTGTACTTGATTCAATAGAAAGTAGTTTATGCAGATGCCTGACATTGCCACCCTGATTCATTATTTTGTAATACAGTAAATATCTTCTGGATTCAAACAAAATAATATATCAAAAACACAAACAGTGCTATAGATCAACATATGCAATGTATCTTAGGCAAAGAATTGTATGCCACACAAGTAACTAACTCTTATGAAGTACCTGGAACACCCTACAATTCTTATTCAGCCCCTTCAAGGATAAAGTTGGCAACGTATTTCCCACCTTTTTTAAAATTATTACACAACTATTAAATTAAATCCACAATTTAAAAGGATAAGATAAAATGGAATATCATGTTATGGAAGAATCTTCAAACTCCAGTATGTTTACCTGAGGCACGGGAGAGCCATTATCAGTATTAATTAGCATTCCTGACTCAGTTTCAACCTGAAATACGATGGCCCGATTTTCCTCATGGAAAAAGCTTGGTTTTGCACTGTAATAATGATTGATAGTGTATATCAGAAGTCAAGGAATTAATAATCAATAATGCTATGATTGTAAGTGCAAAATTTTTAAGACTACGTCTAAAATCAATCTATTGTAAGAAAGAATGGTGTTACACATTAAATTACTAAAGCAGCAAGATAGCATTGTCACTATGCTCATGCTTTTTTTTAAGATCCAAGAGATCTCTCTTAATAATTATATATAAGGATTGTACTATTGAAACTGACTAGTAAACTAAAAGCAATTACTTTGAATCGAAGAAGTAATAAAGAAAACAGCAAGTGACCTGCCAGTTATAACAACATCGAAGAGCTGAAGCCAATCAAAGTTGCACTTCTCATCACCATCAAGTGTACGAGAACCACAGAGAAAATTCATCACAATGTTTGTATAGTCCCATAAACTGCAAGTGTAGTAAACTTACAATAACATTATCAATGATCCAATACAATCACCCCTGCTAAGGAAAGAAACTAATCTATGGTATTTTACCTATTTGTCACCAAGAAAGTTGAACGACCAGAATCCCTGATCATTTTCAACATGGGCACTATTGCAGCATCTTCATTAATATACCTGCAAGTATTCGTCAAAAGGTTTTAAGAACAAAAATTCAATCAAACAACTGCCACAAAGCAATTTCGATTCACCAATGAATTTGAAAAACCACATGACAGACGAGTTATCATTGGTAAAAAAGGATAAAAATTCTTGTCTATAATGGTCCAAATTATACCAGGCGAACTAATACAAGTCTTCAAGAATCACTCATTGTTCCTCACCTTTTAGGATCTTTGGCAACCATTATCTTCAATGTCCCATCTCGATGACACAAATCAACTGCAGCCCGAACATCTTTATAGATACAAGAGTAACTGATCGAACAGTAAATTTGATAAATATAAATTCACATCATCAAAATCAAATAGTAAAACCAGGATTAGAGCGGCTTAAACTCAAAACAAAGCAAAATATAATTAGCCTACTTCAGCCACTATAATAGACCATCTAGCTTGAATAAATTATATTAAGCATTAAAGTCTAGGAAGCAAAACTAGGAAAGAGGTCAAAATTGTTCTCTTTCCCCGAAGCTCTACATTGATGAAAGCGCAAACAAAATTCTGCCGCTGTATGCAAATTGCTCATCGTATGTTGTTACAGAAAAATTTTGAGCAAATTAAGTGTAAAAAACAGTAATTATTCTTACTCGGCTCCATCTGGTATTTTCCCTGGATTGTTGTCCGTAAAATCAACCAATTGGGCAAACAAGTAGGTTTCAGCTAGTGAAAAGAGGGTATCAATAAGAGCATAGTCAGGCTCATCAAAAGAATCCCGTACAAGGGTATTCCCATAGATCTCAACCTTTTCTTCCTTCGACAACTCTTTGAATCCATGATAGGCAACTTTCACATACTTGTGTCGATCCATCTGATCAATCCACAGACATTTACTCAACCATGGGGAAGGTATAGTCACTTTTAATCAAGTATGCAACAAAAAAGTCATGAATTTACTAAGAACAAACAAGAATACTAAAAACAAACAAGAAAGCTAACCTTCAAGATGTTGCCTCTCTTTTTATCAAGAACCAAGCCTCTAACCATATGTTTCCAATCAAATGACCAATCCAGGAGCTGCAAAAGATCAACAGGCTTAACCTACCAACTAAATACGTCCCAAAACTTTACATGGTAGAATGTTTTAGTTGAATCACAAGTCTTATATAAACTAAGATCACAACTAATGAGAGAAACCTAAGTAGCAGAGCCAAGAGATGTGATAGGCATTTATAAAAAATAGAGAGACCTCCTGAGGATATCCCAAATTGTAAACCAATTTTCTTATAGTTCCTTCATACGCAAGGGATTCAAAAGTTTCAGGCTTGTATTGTGCCAATGTGTAGTCCATGTCAAAGCCTATTGAAACAATGTTTTTCATATTCAATGATCTGTTGCAAAAGATCTGCTTCCCTAAATCAATTTTGCATCCTCCTTCTGATGATGACCATATACATGGCCCCTGCCTGTCATCACTACAAGCAGAATGTGGATGCAACAACTCATCCCCCGCAACTGTCCATCGGCTATCACCCATTGGATTAATAGCAAGCAATTGATCAGATCCTGATTGGTGTTAACCATGGAAAGAGTGGAAATCAGCTTCTGAATAGAACTGTCTAATTATTCACATGTGTAGTTGTTGATCATTAATTCAACCCAAATACCAAAGCGCAAGAAATGTAACTGAATAACACAGTGATATGACTATGTGAGATCAAAAAGCTCGTTGATGAGTACTTACGAGTGTGTTATCATTTCAATTGCATAAGTAGAGCACTAATAGACATAAATAGTGGATACTAACGTCCTCAGATTCTCACTTTAGTAGTTTTCACCACGTAATCAGCAAGTTTCGTAAATAGAATAGTTCTCTCAAGAATAATGATAAGAACAATAATAATAATGAGAATGAATCTTGCCTGAGGTATCAATTAGCAAAGAAGCCAACAAGAAAACGTATAACATAAGCTAAGAGAACTCACGCCGAATATCAATTTCTCAATCCTTTTTGAGTTTCCAATTAGTGAATCCCCTTCTATTCTAACATCTATAACTTCCAAATATTCCCTTAGTGAAATTCCTAAGCAATTTTTCAAACACTGTTTCCTCGACGAATTTTAATGGATCGTCCAATTCAAAATGATAAAAAAAAAATGTATAGGTTATCATAAGGAGTTCTAATAAGCATATACATATAGTATACCACCTAATGACCTTATTTCCTTTATGAGGGAAAAATAAAAGTAGGGAACCAAAAAATATTGGCAAAACTACAACTATTGTTAACCAAGGAAAATAATTCGTAGTAAAAACAAGATACAGTTGGCCTAGAACAACTTGTGGTCAAAAATATATAAATTACGAACTCAACGGTGGAAATAGCTACTGAACGCTGAGAATTTCTGACCTAGAAAATAGAAATGAAGAAAATCGAGAAAACGAGTGTAAATTGATATGAGTTGAAGTTCGCAGACTTTGAATGAGCTAATAAAAGCACCGAAAAAGTCACTCGAAACAACGCCAGAGTAAACTACACCTCGCGCAAAATCAATGCGTAAGACATTACAAACCTGATATTTGCACGGCGCCTGGTTTCCCGTAAGAGCGAGTGAATATTCCAAGGAATATCCGAGAAGAGAACGTCCGCGATAACAACGGCGAGAATAGAGATAGGCAAAAGGAAACCGGCTTCGTGCCAATGCGCATGGCGAAGTTAAATAGGCATTTGGAAGGAGCGAGAGAGAGCCGTCGAGTTGGTGCCTGGTGGTGGTAAGAAAGAGGAGAGAAAATGGGACACTATAAAACGAATGGGACAGATGTGCAATTCAATTGGCCGACCACATCAAAAAAAAAAATAGGGATTATCATATTCTATCCGAGGATCGAATAATCCGCGTTTAGAAGAAACGCATTCCAGCGAAGGATAGCTTGGACTCCAGGCATCGCGTAATTGGGAACGGGGAGAAGATAACCTGTACCGGGAAAGAATGCATATCTTATTCTCGAAACGGGAAACGGGAAACGGGAAACGGCCCGGTTCAGCAGACTGAGGGGTTAAATATTAAATTCCAAAACGTGAAAATCGGACCTAAAAGATATGTATAAATAAATACAAGCCCACGTGAACTAGCCCTAGCTACCTAACCAGGGAAGCTTACCTAATAATTATTTTGCTTTTATCCAACCAAAGTATAAAACATTATTTTAATTATTTCACCAAATCAAAATATCATTTTCTAATCCCACATATTTAACGTCCCAAGTAATTTTTAGGGTAAAATCATGAAACAATTGCTGCACCAATTGGCATCAAGTTGGATGACACCAATTATGAACTGTAGTACCGAGTTGTTGAGATGAAGATCTCCGGCAAAAACAGATTGGGATACGTAAATAGTTTCCGAAAATAGAGAAATGAAAATACAGTGGTGAAAGGATGACTAATCAATTCAATGGATCCAAAATTGATAACTAACTACAGCAGATTTCATATGGCTAAAGCTGTATGGGACGCTATTGCTACAACGTATTTTGACCGCACCGATGCCTCACATGTTTATGATCTTAAGAAAAAAGTGACTTAGATGCGAAACAAAGTGGAGAATCCATTGAAACATATGATAGCAATCTTAAGACCTATAACGAGAAATCAATTTTTGTTGTCCAAATCCAACAAAATGTGAAATCGACATACAGAATTATAATTCTATTTTACAGGAGGATAAAGTTTATACTTGGAGAGTTTAAATGATCGTCTTGACAAGATCCGAGAAGATGTGTTTCAAATTTAACCATTTCCTATAGTAAAAGGCAAGCATATGCTCATGTTCAAAGGGAAGATCTAAGATAAGCACTGATGTTGGTGAACAAAGATGCGATGCCCAATGTTGTTATGCTCTCAAAAGGAAGACCAAAATCACAATGACAATCTTCACTCCAACTCTTGCCTAGTGGAAAACATAGCATGCCAACAACATTGAAGTCACAAGCTGAGTGTGGGGCTGCACACATTGTGGGCGTGCGAAACACACTAAAGACACTTGTTCCAAGTTATATGAATGGTGGCATGAACTCAACAAAAAGAAGAAGCGTGAAGCTCATACAAATGATAATCCCAGTCGAGTTGCATTTGTGAAAACTAAACCATAATTATCGCTCGTTCAACAAGACGACTCCTGTCTAGCTAATGCAAATAAAATTATAGCTCTTAATGCTTCAGTATCATTGATTCAAGAGCGACAAATCACATGGATTTGATTTTAGATATGAAATTTGTATTCTAGTCATTGTGAACCATATTCAGTAAGTTTGAAGCGATGTAAGAC
>CM039521.1:1543910-1555769 GCA_022433055.1 Begonia peltatifolia | reverse complement strand
TTACTCGAATTGCATATTTTGAAGTGTTTAAGGGATATATTTTGGTTTACATTAGACCCCAATGAAGTTAATTGCGTATTTTGAAGTGTTTAAGGGATATATCTTGGTTTACATTAAACCCCAATGAGGTTATCTTTCCTGTGTATGAAATGAGATAAATTTAATATTTCTCGTAGATATGAATCCCTATCATATGACGATAACAACATTGATCACTCCAGTCCAACCAGTAAAAGCTCTAAAAATGTAGTTGTAATGACATTATTCCCATAATACAAGTCTTGAAAGTCCAAAAATTTCGTTATAACAGCATTGATTGCTATAATCTCAGAGTGGATTCTACATGTAAATTATCAAATGAAGTTAAAGTCATAGAGATGTGCACATGTGTCCTTAAAACAATATGACATATATGGTTCTCGTCATTTTGTAAAGCTTTATGTCTGCATGCTAGGGTCTTGTACAAGGCAAATGAGGAGAGGTGGAGGGTCATCCAGATAATCACCTTGTTGTGGTGGTTTGAATTATCTAACAGAGGTCGAAAACTGAAGAAGTTAGAATAATCCCCCACAGTGAACTACTACGGCAACAGCAAACAATTCCTCCAAATGTAGCAATGTCTCAGCCGGCGCTAAACACAGCAACAAAAACACTTGGACATTTTGCAACACACAGAAGCCAAGCAAAACGAGTATTGGGATTATGCACGCCAACGAGATACTACCCTGACGAGATCATTAAGCGAAAATTTCTACAAACCAATGTTTGAATTTCCCAAGGTTTCGGAAGAGATTCTCCAACCATTTGATGCTCAGGTAGAGAAAGATGCAGCAAATAATAACATGGACGAGGAATGACAACTTACCAACTTGCCTGTAATTTTATTGATTGATCTCCTACCTTCTTGTTTATTTTATCTCATTTTATATCAGCTAGTTTACATTAGTTTAATAGGTTTATCTGTAAAGTTTTCTTGATGAAGTAGTAAAATATAATCAATCAACAGTTCTATTTTGGTGATGTTATTGTTACAATTATAAGGATTTATAATTCTATTTTGATCTCAATTGTAAAACTATAAGTTATATATTATGTTATCATCGGATTTAAGTCCATATTAAAATAATTTAATATGATTTCAATAGACTTTAGAGTATATTAAATATAATATGATTATATTATAATGTGTATAGACATTAGGGATAATTTACCAATTTGTGATGGGCAAAATGATAAATTACTCAATTAAATTAAATGAAGGGTTATAGTCCCCAATTCACAATCGAGACTTTTGTCTCTTTGGAACCACCATCAATCTAGAGAGCATTGAAAAGGGTGATTGTTGAATTATGAAGATTCACATACCCGATTTACAGTATTTTGCATTCATACATTGGATCTGAGTATGTTTTTTTAGTTTTAATAATTTGCTTGTAGATTTTCTAACTTAGAAGATTTAATAATTAAGTTTTCGATATTGTTTAGATTCAATAATTCTGTTTGGTTTTTCTTTTGAATCTAACATTTATAGCATAACTAGTTCTTTTATGCATGATAAGATCTAGACCATGCTTTGAAATATCTTATTTTGGTGAAAGTTTTGTAGGTTGGATACAAAGATATTCATAGCAAGTTCTTTTGAGTGATGAATCCCTAAGCTTTACGCACTACTACTCATGATTAGAATCTCATCCAAATCTCGACAATTTTCAAATTTTATGTAAGAATTTAAAATTTTTGTACTATGTAAACATCTCTTAACGTATGTTGTAAGCTGGCCAGGTATTATAAAAAAACATTTGAACGTTTTAGCACATGCCCTATAAGATGTTTTGTGCCAAAAGGTGATTCAAAAGATGATCACTATATGACAATCACTATTGTAACTTTATTGAATAATCATAAGTTTTCGTTACAAACCTTGACACTTTCGTAGAAAGATACTATGGTGCTCGGAAATGATCTCTAAAACATGAATCCATTGAGAATTAGAGACCTTCACGACAAGTGTCCACACTGTGCCTAAAAAGATAGTGTGACATCAAAGAAAATAAAAAATAAATGAAATGATGGCATACTCCTTGTTTACAAGATATTTAAAATGTGGAGTATCTCAATACTCCAAGTAAAAGATTGTAACGATGTCTCAGTGTTTCAGCTCTGTTACCATTTATAATGACATTTAATGCTCTTGGTACAATATTGACTGCTTTGGTCTGAAATTCACATAGAGTTATTCTTGTGGTTAACTCAAAATACATTTTACTTGGTAGTAATGAAAACTTTACTTATAAATTGTTCAATTCCACTCGCCCAAACGATTTGGGATTTTGCACCCCCACTTATATGAGTTAGGTCTTCAAAATTAACAAAATCTTGAGTAATCATTACTTTTACACGGTGGGCTGTCACGTAAAACATGTGTAGTCTTGATTGTGTGGTTGATTTATAGATATTGGGGAAGAATAAGATAACACTGGATTGAATTCAATGAGCATGATCAAATTAGAGTTACTTGGAGTTAGAAAACTAGAGGCCTTATAATATGATAATAGTTGTCATACACACGGGAAATCATAGAAAGTGATTTTTTATGAGTTTCGCAAATCTCGTTGAATACGAATCTTGAACTTGAATAAGAAATTCAATAGGTCTAAAAAATAAGGCCGGGCATATGCTATAGCCTCTAGCCTTTCCAAAGTATGAAGACAATGTACTTAAGTTTAGTTTAGGGGTATGTTATCTATAAATAGAGTTATTATTGTACAAGTTGCATAGGAAATCACAAGCAATTATAAGATAATGTGAGTAGTACATGCTGGTTTGCCACAATATTTCTATAGCAATACTGCACTACGGGTTAGCTAATTTTTGACATTGTAACATTATCGTAACATAAATTAATAAATGATAAAAGTAAATAAATTAACTCCCGATCATGCATCTTACTGAGTAACATTGAAATATGTTATTTTAGTGCATCTTTATCATATAGTATTTATTTTACTTTGCTTAGTTTAGTTAATCTTTAAAATAAAATAAAATTTTTATTTATTTTACGCAAAAGGTTTAATTGGGTTTATAAGAACCTTTTATGATAAATTGTTATATGTAGGTATGATACCGGGATTGTCACGGCCTGGAGGTGATCTAGACAAAAACGCTAGGTCAAAAACGACTCGATTTCAAAAATGATCTAATTGTTCAACCCAAGACTCGATTGCAGTGAAAGATTTAAATGTGGATTGAGCCTCAAGAGATGGACCAGAGTCCACAAAGAGATCACAAAATTATACAATAGTGCAACCAATATAATCTAGATACTGTTGTGCTAGGAAATAAGGTGTGTAATACCTAAATATAGAATTATAGACCAATCTAATAGAAGAAAGTAAATAGAGTGGGTGTCACCAACAAGAGAAATAAATCACTCAAAATAGAAGGAATGAAAAGAAAATCTCCTTCCACAAACAACTAACTCTTGCATATAGAAATCTTATTTGGAAAAAAAGAGAAGTCTTTTAAGGTAAACGACTGACTCAGTAGGGGTGAAATTTTATATTCAACAATGAATTTAAGAAAATGTGAAAGTATGCCAAGTATAAAATATTATTATAAAAAAATTATTTTGATAAAAGAACAATATTTCAATCATTAAAACCTTCCATTGTAGTGGTACATAAGCAAAATAGGCCCTATTGAATATTGCAAAAAATTCTAGTGAAAACTGAGTCACAGCAATCACTAAAGCCGTGAAAATTAAGATCCTGATCAGGTTTATAACTTTGTGCCCAGAGACACGACACAGTCAACTATCTCATTACTCTAACAAAACAAACAAACACATTTTTCAACGGACAAATGTGCATAATCTAACAAAACTGACGAGCCGTAAAATGAACACGTCATTTCATATGCGAACACCTATCAAAATAAAATTAGTGAAAATAATGATGTTGGACATAAAAATAACTGATACCTCAATGATGACAATAGTCTAATCAACCAGCCAAAACGTGTTATCAAAAACAAACATCGCAATACATAAAATCTTCAGAATTTAAAATAAATCTTACATCAAAATCTTAATCAAAACAATAGAGATACTAGATGAGTTCTAACTTGGAAGTATGAACCAAAATTAAAAAGAAATAACAGTTGACCTTGTACATAGTCGATTCTTACGTGCATCGATGATAAAATTCAAAAGTTCCAATTATATGTTCTCGACTTCCGAGACTTCCTAAATAGTAGGAACTTTGAATTTATCACATGCCAACAACCTATAAATCCAACTTAAAATTCTTCAACCGAACTACTAAAAAAAATAATGTTTTAAAGCTCACATTGACATACATACTAAATGATTGAGATGAAATTTCAACAAATGGAGGCGACCATTGCGTTCAACATAACGAAACAATTTTGGCATGTGGGATCGTTAAATTTTTTTGACACTGTTAGGTGGCTTGAAATGACAGTCAAAGTTCTTAAATCCAATAATAACATCTGTGTTTTCGAGACGATGACTAGATTGATCAGATTCTACGTTTGAAGTAGCTAGTTTCGATTTTTCTCCGAAGCTTCGGAGATTCATCCGACCACCGTTTTGAACAATCTTTGGGTCCAAACGCTTCTTCTCGTGAAGGACTTTGCAATGGTGGGTCGTCGCCGGAGAGCATTTAAAGTTACAGTCAACATTATTTTGGAAAAATTTTAGGAGACTCTATTTTCCCAAATAACTTGATTGCAATCACTGAATAATATAATGAATCGAAGTTTCGAACGTGATCTATCGATTTATGGTGGAGGTGTCAAACACTTCCACCCACCACAACTTTGGCGAGCCTTTGAAAGTGGCTATCTAGAAATGGAAAAGAGAGAAATATAGTGATGGAGAGAGAATAAAAAAAATGAAGGGAAGAGATAAGAGAGAGAGAGAAAAAAAAGCTTCTAAAAAATTTTAATATAATTTTAAATTAATTTAACAAAATTTAAATAAGTAAATAAATATTATGGATTTTACAAGATATTGACAAGTGATAACTTTATTACTCACTACAATAGAGTATACTTGCAATAAATCTAAGTCACTTTTATTCATTAAATTGAATTAGGTAATACATTTCATATTGAAAATTTCCAATGCAACTTGTGATTTTCAAAGTCATTAAACCTATCAATCACAATTTCAATTGTTTTCATTTATATAATAAGAATAATTAGTTTAAATCTAAATATTTACAACATTAGAATAAAGCTTACTAGTGTAAATGTGCTCAAGTTCTCTTGTCTACACAGTTTAGAAAAATAATAAAAGGATAAGGAGATAACAGTCGAAATTAAACATTGATAACAGGAGTTTTATTCTCTAATTTTAATTTTTAATTTTATTTAATTACTTTTTGTTCATTAATTGATGCAGTTACTATTTTATTTTAAACATTGATAACATATGTTAATTATATCAATTGATGAATTATAGTAATAGTCACGTTGTTATTAAGTAAAATTAAAAAGTAAATCTAGTATTAGCCCAAAGAAATCATATTCTTCACGTTTATTTTAGAGGATAAATATAAAAATGAACTTAGTAAGTTCATCCAATCATTACCCTATACTTTTTTTTTTTGTAAATAACAACATCAAAGTTAAATGTGTTAGCACTAGAGACCCTGACATTAACGTCTATTAAAGTTTCTATTAGGCTTTGTTAACTCTCTTTGCTCACTGTAGCCATTGATAATCAAGAAATGGTGGGGATGACTTTTATTCCTTTTTTTGTTTTATTGTCAATGGTCTGGAAGGTCGTCGGAGAGTTTTCCAAAGGACTTGCAGTGGGGATTGAGGCTCGGCAGATCCAGAGGGCAGTGGTCTCAAGGTTCTTAGAGCTAGAGAAATATGTTTT
The DNA here is from genome assembly GCA_022433055.1 of Begonia peltatifolia. Classification (NCBI taxonomy): domain Eukaryota; kingdom Viridiplantae; phylum Streptophyta; class Magnoliopsida; order Cucurbitales; family Begoniaceae; genus Begonia; species Begonia peltatifolia. Next base: position 1,549,861 of record CM039521.1, on the reverse strand, counting down.
TTTTCGATGGTTGCTTCAGTTCGACGAATTCAAGGAATGGCGCTGATGATTTGTTTCTCACAAAAGTTGGCATTGAATGTCGCGTAGGGTTATTCACCAAGCTATCTCTCACTTCATCTCATGCCCTGATTATCAGAATTCTTGATTTGAGAATGTCAAATAAACCATCGATGTAGCAGAATAAACATAACTATATTTAATTGGGTCATGATAATAATTAAATCTAACTAACAGATATACAAGCATATCATTACATATAAAACTTTATCTAAAAATTTAATTTACATAAATGAATTATATTATCATGTATCTTATACAAATAGTAACTAAATAACTTCACTCCTATAATGTGTTGAACTTATCAAACTATTAAGCTTTATATTTGTTTTTATCTGTAGAACTATAGGTCCAAACTTGAAAATAGAGAGGGTCTACCTAATGAACTTATATAAAATTAAGTAAGTTAAACCTTATTCTAACCATTATATATATATATATAATATTTTATTATCAATGTTAATATCTTTTTTAATCTTATAATTCATTAAAACTATATATTATTGATCTTTTACTATCTCATTTCTCAAATCATTATAAGATTTAGTATTTATTTTATAATTGTTCTTTATTGACACAAATCAATCGTATGTTGGTTAGCGCTCACATACACACATACTCATAAGATATTTTATTTAATGTTTATTATTTAATATATATTGTGTTATCACGCATATCACCTTATATGAGTAGTCCTTACAATTGTCACTTCAATTTTAATATTCAAATCAACTTTTATAATCACATAACTTAGGTTTAAAGTGTTAATCATGAATTCTAAACATTTTTTATTAATATTTTATTATGTGTGACACTTCTTTATATAAGAAGTGTATTATGCATATATGTGAATGCTTAGACACATAAATTAGATAACTATAGTCTACTATATTTTGCTCTCATTTTTCTTGTATAATTAATCTTTATGTACATTTTAACATCATTTGCAATCTTCACTTTACAGCAAATTGCATGATTTATATTCATCAAAAGTTTATATTTACCAAAACTACCCAGATATATTTATTAATGTCTAAACTCAATTACATTATATTTACACAACTCATTAGACATATTCAATTAATGTCTACTCTAACACATTTATCCACGAAACTTACCATACATAACTTGATGAATGTCTTACGTCATGTCTTTTAAGTGACTCACTAGACATTTATTTTAATGTGCAATCTAATCTATACTTATCACATTCCTCTATACGTAGGAATTAATCAATGTATATGTAAATATGTCTAAACACATGACAATTTAAATCATTGTCTAGATGTCATGACTCACTCATTACTCATTCTTATACTTAACTATAAGTAATGAGTATGAAATACAATTCTCACACACCACTTGTATAAGAATAAGTGAATCAATGCAATTGTGTACATCATATTATTTACTTGATCTCATATTTATCAAGTATCATATTAACATGTTATGTGAATGTCAATATGTATAAACTATATCAGCATGTAATGTGAACGTTGATATGCACGATCCATAATTCCTATATGTAAAGTTTCACACATTTTACTGATTATTTTACAATAGAGCTTGCACATTACATAAAAAGCCTCCGAAAGTCTAAGGATTTGCAACACAAGGAGGACTCACAGTTCCCTTCTATTTTCTGACTTTACACACAATACACAATACATAGCGGGTGAGATATTTATTAGGTTCAATGTTATCAATCATACTTCCTGTAATATCATTTTCATATATACATATAATGCATGATTTAGGCATTATCATTGTGCATACATTGAATGCATGATACATACTAATAATGCATAAAATATGAGCATGCAAATCTTTATTAAATGACCAACAATATGTTGCATGATTTATGCATAATTAATGGTAATGCAACTATTTAGATACCCTATGGTGATATCCCAAAATTTGTAAAAACCCGACTCTTTAACCACTTAAAATCACATTCCAAACTTTTGTGGGTGCCTACTCCTAAATTTATACGATATTACATAATTTATATCAATATTTTGTTTACTTTTTAATTTTTTTTAATTTTTATTCATTTTTCGTCACTATATGCGTTTATATCACTAAAAAAAAGTGTAAGTTTTCAAAACTCAATTGTCCGCATTTTCATTGTAGCTATTCGCATTTCCATTGTCTTGAGATGCTTGTTCTTCAATAGTGGTCATCCTCTTCCAAACCCAATTTTTTATTTCCTCAATAATTCTAGCATATTTTCCATTCTAAACCAATGACAAATCCAATTACTTTTATAATAAAGATTTAATATTATCAAATAAATATATTCTCATTATTTCAACTATTTTCAACATAATGTTTTATGATTCAGATTAGATCATTTCTACATCTCTAACCAATTGTTCATTTTCAATTATTTCAATTCTCATAATATGTTAGTCAAACTAACATAAATATTTTTATACCAGCGAATATATTGCGTTTTTCGTATATATTCATAAATCGATAAGGTAAAGAATAACTTATTTAGAATCTCGATTTTTGTAATATCCGCCAAAAATTTAATAAAGACAAAATTACGTATAAATTTTTTGCGAATTTTTAAATGGAAGTTTAAGCCCGAATGCGCAAATTTTTGGAAAAAGACGGTGTACCAATTTTTGGTCTCGTACAACATGTATGGAAAATTTAAGGAATTAAATAAAAATTTTAAATTGGCATTCGCGCATTTCCCGTAAATTAAATCTACGGGAGAAGAGCATCTGAAATTTATCGAAGGAAATTGTTCGGGAAAAAGTTAAATCGAAAACTTGAAAACCATTAAATGAATTTAAATAAAATATATTAATTAAATAAAATAAATTAAATGAAACGATAAGATTTTTAATCTTATTGTTTCATTCAACAAACAAAATGGAGAGAGAGAGATGAGAATGCCCGAGAGAGGGAGGGAAGACGCTGACACCGAACGACCTTCGATCGACCCGGGTTTGTATTAAACTCTTCGTCTCGGAGAGTAGATCAACGTTCGTGAAGTAAGTTTTCGAAGGTAACCTGTCAATCTCCTTATTTTGGCTCTAGATGTTTCGAGTTTTTGGAAAATCTTAGATCTATGTTTTGATGTTGATTTCTTGGTATTTTTGGCAGGATTCGACCGAAAATGAGGTGAGAAACGTGTTGGGAACGACATTTGGAAAAGAAAGGGTAAGAAAAAATGCGTTTTTCGATCCCGAGATCTCACCGGCTCTCAACTGTCGACGGTCGAGTCAACTCGGTTGTGGGGTGAGTCGACTCGAGCCTTGAGCCGAGTTGGGCCTAGGCCGAGCCATGACCCAGCCCTTTCGGGACTCGGGCCAAGTCGACTCGTGCACACGACCGAGTTGGGCCTAGGCCGGGCCCGACCCAGACTCAGCTGGGTCTGCTCGAGCCCAGGTGGCCCTAGTTAGTTAGGGCCGAATTGGATCAACCCGACCAGAGTCGGTCCGACCCGAACCGGACCAGAGAAGAAAAAAAAAAGTCAAGTCGAAGTCAACAGTCAGCGTTGACTTGATCGTTGACCATTGACTTTTGACAAAAAGTCAACTCGAACCGTTTGGGTCCCTTTTTGCCCAAACTGCTTGTTTATATCTTTTCTAACTCTTATTAGACCTTAACGAGGTTCCTCCTTTGTGTAGATTTTTAGATTTGAAGGATTTTAATGAATTCGAAACGATTCCCGATGAGCCATCGGCTGCCAAGTTTAGGAAGACTCGCCACAGGAGTATGAGTTATTATAGTTATTACGATATACCTAGCTTAACATGCATGTATATTAGTTTTGGTGGGACACCACCAGTATTGACGTCGACATTTTTATTAGCGTGTGCATTCTACATTATTTAGACATATACGGGTTTTGATTGATTTCTACTGCATAGTAGAGTTTAAATGTCATGTTTTATTCACCCTAGCCGACGAGCTCGATTTGAGATTTATCGTGAGATTTTTTATATTGTCATGCATATGTGTTTTATTCATTCATTGATTTTTTGTTGTGCCATCTAGAGTTTGATATTGGAGAAAACCATCTGACACTCTCAGCTGGGCCCATACGCTGAGAGTATTAGAGAGTTTTTCCCAGATGCACCTGTATTTGAGGGTTGCTATGGTACTCCCCACATTTGTTTGCATAGGGTTCCCCCCCTTAGAATTTAGTGCTGCAGTACTCCCCTCGAATGGAGGAACGGACTGTATGTTATGGCACGCTCCATTACTCTACCTGGTCAGTGTCTGTTTGTTGCTATCCCCGGTTAATAAGTCTCTTGTGCAGTGTTCCCAAGGTCCTAAGGTATAGTTGATTCGTTTGATCCCTTCTGGTGGTATGACCTTTCTTTTCTCCCTGGGAGATCTTGTCAGTATTATCGTAGTCTTTGCTTGTGGTGTGGTCCGGAGGATCTTTGAGTGACCTCCATTTTAACTGTTCACCTGGCTATATATGATAGTATGGTTGATGCGGGTCTATTTTACTACACCTACTTTATTTTTAAAGATAGTCTCATTAATCGTTTTAAAAATTGAGAAGAGAATTTAATAACATTGAAACCAGTTTTGAATTTTAAAACCTGTGCATTGATTTTAATCTGACATGCATAATGTGATAAGTGGTAAGTATAACATCCCATACTGAGTTTGTCACTCACCCCCAACGACTCCCCTCTCTACAGGTAAAAGAAAGAATAATCGAGAGTGAACCGGATCTGCGCCGGTTTCCTTGTGTCACCAACATTTATTTTCTTTTAAATTTGATATATGTAAGGACATATTTTAGATTGTACCGTAAATTGTGTATTTAATTATTTTAATATTTCTTGTATTCTTACTATTGCTTGTATTCTCCCATTTGTTATTGAAAGAGGTCATGGATTGTTGATCAAACTTTCGCACAAAGTCTTACGTTACATAGTGGACCTCTCCGAGATTGATTGTTTAGCCTAACATTTCTGTTATACCTCCTCCCGGGTCATGATAGTTTTGCTTCGAGATTTTTTTACCAAAATGTTCCGCTCGATACTATAAAAATTTTGTGTTAGAAGTTTTTGTTAAAACCTGACGAATCATCGAATTTTTTGCATTTTCCCTTCATTTAAATATTATTTATTTAATATTATTATATTATAAATAATAATTTACAATAATATCCAATTGTCTAACGTAAAAACACTTTTAGCCCTAGTTTATATATATTTACAATAATACCATGATTATTATTTCTTAATTATGCTTAGCTTAAACTAATTAATTTGAAATAGTTCTAAGTTAATAACTAAGATTAACATAATTAATAATGATTAATTAATCTTAATTATACTTTAATGATATGATTAGTAACTAATTCTTGTGTGACATGTAGCACTATTTCATTGGTTGTTCAATTCATTATCTGGTCACATTAAGATGTTAAGGAAAATTTTTTGTTCAATGAACTTCTCTAAATTCTTACTCTAAAATCCAATTCATAGTGATTACCAAAATAGATGTATTTTACTATAAAATTGACTCAATCAATTTCAAGCATGCATACCTTTCATTGCATATGTCAAATTGCTTGCATTTTAAAACTAATCTCTTTATTTATGTGTTTAGTTTATCAATGTAAATTTTCAAAATTATTCGATCACTACAATATTTGTTATTGAATTTATACTCACAGATGTTTCAATGAACAATTCTCACTTTAATATATACAAAATGTCTAATTTTATTTCTAATAACATTTAATTATTTTAATTTTGATTATTATAGTTAATATTAATATTATAGTTAATATTAACCAAGGTCATCAATCTTCACCTTCTTCGTTAGCTTTTTTGGATCATCGTTTTTGTAGAAATAATTTTATGGGTTGCATGTTGATTTTATTGAACTATTTCACTTCTAGCTTT
>CM039521.1:1465347-1543900 GCA_022433055.1 Begonia peltatifolia | reverse complement strand
TTATACACTTATACACTTGTCACTTTTGCAGGTAATGGATCGTGTGAATGCTTGGAGGACACCTTATGAGACTTGAAGTGAGATATCAAAGCTATGCATATGGACCAACCAAAGCACCTACTCACGTGGAAGATTATGCAAAGAGACCATAATGCTCATATGTGAATTTGTCTTCCTGAGCCGTGAATTGTAACCTTTTATTTTGAACTTATTTGGGCAAACGTTAGCCTTCTTATTAAACTTTATTATAAGCATTCATATTAAGCATTTAGGATTAGATGAATGTTAGATTAGATGATGGTTTGTAAGTGGTTCAAACCAAAGTTGCATAGAGGAACTTTGCCATGGAAGGGGGACCACAACCTTGGGCTTCAAATCGCACTTGGACCCCAACCTGCATGGAAGAACTTCATTTTTAGGCTCCAACTTAAGATGGGGGATCAAAATCTTTTGGACCAACCATGAGCCGCTCTTTTAGGGTTTTTTTTTTAAGTTTTCCATTCAGCACATAAGCCAAGGATTGATGACATGACGGTCATTCAATCATTGGATCAATTTGGAGCAAAACAATCTCGGCCATCCAAGCTTTACAAGCATCCAACGGATCTATTTTGAAGACCCATTTTGAAGACCAACTTTGAACCATTTTCAACCAATATTGGTGTGTGTAACATTTTTGCAAATTTTAAGAAGCATCAACAGGTTTCTCCTCAAAGTTGAAGAAGATTGAAGCAAAGGTCTTCAAGGTGAGCTCGGTTGAGCACCAACCGAGAGGTTGCGCCCCCACCATTCTCTGCAAGCTTGGTAGCTTGCAAAAGTCGTATTATCCACCTCTTTCTCTTGAGAGTGGAAAATAGCAAGGAGTGGAACATACTGGTTTGTCCAAGTTGAATTTTTTTTCTCAGGAAGAAACTTTAGCCGAAAACATCAAACATTGCTTATCGCCCAACTTGAGGATTGTTTACAATTTTAACGAATCTGGACCACGTCTCTTCAAAACCCCCTCCACGATTGCCAAATTCTTCCATTCGTAGAAAATCAGAATCTGTTCTGTATGAAGAAGGAAGTGAAAGCAGCATCAAGTAACCACTTTTATTCTCTTCATTGGATTGCAAGGGTTGAATTTGGAGCTTTTATTCTTTGCAATCTTGTAGTCGATGGGAAACGCTTTGAAGGTTTTCTCCCTAAATCGACTGGAATGATTTGCAAATGTTCTGTCTGACTTTTTTAAAAAAAATTAAAGTAGAGTAGTTGCTGTGAAACTGCTTTTTTATAAATTTAGAGAATTTGAAGTTGTCAAATTGATATTTTTATTTGGTTGACGATCAGATTTTTTACAAGTCCACAACAATCAACAGGGAGGAACAAAAACAATACAAAGCTGAAAGAATCTCTTGCATCTCTACTAGAACGTTAGCTGCTTTGTTCTAACTCCAAATATGCTTTGGGATTAAGTGTTCCATTATATTTATTAATTATTTTTTTATTTGTGAATGTGCTAAAGAGCTGGCATTTGATGATTTCTATTATCTGATGATTGAAAATTGTGTTGTTGTTGTAATGATTTTACATTCGGTTTTCCTTGCTATGCTAATTATTTGGATGGAAAGTATTAACGAAATTATAGAGGGTCTTACTCTAACTATACTTTTGGTCAAACGAAGAGAAAAAAAAAATCAACAATTTAGAATTATTTTATTAGGATTGAAAGTAATGATTTTAGAAACCCTAGAACAAAATACAATCATTGTTCACGGTTATATGCATGTCATAGATTGAAGAATATGACATCAAATTTGAAAAAAGACAAGTAATTGCAAAAAATTGTTGGCAAATATCAATGTGAAGCAAAATACTCTAAGATTTCACAAATGGATAATATGAGACCAAATCTGTCTTATTTTATTGTTGCAACTTGTCAATAATTGTTTGCAAAAGATGATAATTATAGATAAACTGCTTTTGAAATTTATTGAAGGAGAAGATTTAGAACATATTCTCAATACGTGTAATCAAAATTTTTCATACCTTCTAGATTACAATTGCACAAGATATTATTAGTTTTTATGATATGGAAAAAATGAATTTAATAGAATACTTTAGAAAAACATCTCAAGTAGTGTGCTTGACTACCGATAAATGGACTTTCATTCAAAATTTACATAATATTTATTAAGGGTGGGCAGAACCGGCCTTGAACCGATGGACTGGACCGGACCACCGGTTCTTGGGCGGTTCTGCCCTTCTGAGAGCCGGTCTCGGTTCTTATATTATTGGAACTGAGAACCGCGGTTCGATCCTCGGTTCTCGGATCGTGGAACCGGAACGGACTGTGGGAGTACAGACCCATGGGTTGGCCCGGTGGATGCGGGTTATCCGACCCATTGGTCGGATAAATGAAATGAAATTCGATTTCCAAATTTCAATTTCAACTCTTCTTCAGTCTTCAACCTCCCTTGTCCCGTCCTCCCGAGCAGCGAGTCCTGACCCAAGCCCTGCCTCGCCTCGTCCTCTTTTTGTCCGAGCCCAAGCCCTCAACAGTGAAGTTGACTCGCCGCTGCTCGCTGACTCACCTCTTCTGAAGACAAATTGGTCGTTCGACTAATCGGCCAGCGAAGCCGTGAAGGACAAATCGACGAAGGTAATATCTATGTTTCGCACCTCTTTCAGTTTTAGTATTGTTTCTGTATTCTGTATTTTCTAACTGAAGTTTGTTCTCTGTAAGTTTATTTTATGTTCATCATAACAAAGAATTTATGAATGTTTCCTTCAAAAATTACAAAACTCGGGTTTCTTTGCCGACTTTTTCTCTTTCTCCTTCTCTCTCAGTATTAATGGAGAAATAAGCACAACCGTTTTTATGTTGCAATTTCATATTTGATAAAAAAAAATGTTCGAAATTGGAATGAGTTAGTTTTAAAAGGGGAGCACATGCATATGCGATGTTTTGTACATATTTTGAATTTGATTGTTTGTGATAGTTTAAAAGGTCACCAAAAGTCTATCATGAGAGTACGTAGAACTGTGAAATATGTTTGATATTTACTTGCAAGGCTACAACATTTTATGAATTGTATTGAAAATGTTAAGATCAAGTGCAAAAGTAATGTTTATCTTGATGTAGGTGGAATTCTACGTATTAGATGTTAAAAATGTTGAAATTTTTTAAAAAAAATTTTAGAATCGAAGAGAAACTGATAGTCATTATCTTGTTGATTTGGCTGGTGAAAGATGTCCTACAATAAAAGATTGGACTAATATTAAGAACTATTAGGATGGACTGGACTCTAATCCTTTCATGTAGGAGATGGATGGGCTCGGATCCTTTGCATGATTTCATGTGAGGAGCCAGCTTTCTTTGATGGGCTTTGAATTAGGATAGATCCTGCGGGTCTTCTTCTTAGATAATGAACCCACAGAAGGCCTTACTAGCTTTGATGATGGGTAGGCTTGTTGTACATGGTATATGAATTTTTTTATAGAGGACTCTCCTGACCCGAGGTAAGTAGTTCGGCTAAGCCGGAAGAAAGAAATCTTAATATATAGAAGTCAGCTGTAATTGTTTTGGCCTCATGGTATGTTACTTTAAATATTTATTCAAGTGAAATATGTTATTTGAAAATGATTATCTAAGAATGCATCATTAAAGAAAATGGCTATTGGAATGCAATGAAACTTTGATAAACATCGGAGAAGTTGTGATAAAATTAATTTTATAACGTACGTGACAATTGTATTAATTCCTAGATATAAACAAAGTTTTTGAAATATTGTCTTACTATGTTAGTTGATAATGATAATGCAAATGATTTAGTGGGTCAAGTAGAAATTGTCATTGAAAAATTATATTTTTAGTATAAATGTGATTTAAGTTTTGAAGTTTCAAAAGATATTTATAGTACAAGTGTTGCAACAATATTTACAACAACGAGACAAAGTAGTTTGACCCACAATAATATATATGAGATATTTTGTAACTGCCATAATAAACAAAATGTTTCAAATAATAAGACTGAAGTTGAACAACATTTATCTGAAGGGTTAAAAAAGTTTTCATACCTTCTAGATTACAATTGCACGAGATATTATCAGTTTTTATGATATGGAAAAAATGAATTTGATAGAATACTTTAAAAAAACATCTCAAGGAGTGTGCTTGACTATCGATAAATAGACTTCCATTCAAAATTTACATAATATTTATTAGGGGTGGGCAGAATCGGACCGGAACTGGTGGACTAGACCGGACCACCGGTTCTTGGGCGATTCTGCCCTTCTGGGAGCCGGTCTCGGTTCTTATATTATTGGAACCGAGAACCGCGGTTTGATCCTCGATTCCCAGACCGTGGAACCGGCACAGAACCGTTGGAGTACGGACCCATGGGTCAACCCGGTGGATGCGGGTTATCCAACCCACTGGTCGGATAAATGAAATGAAATTCGATTTTCGAATTTCAATTTCAACACTTCTTCAGTCTTCAACCTCCCTTGTCCTGTCCTCCTGAGCAGCGAGCCCTGGCCCAAGCCCTGCCTCGCCTCGTCGTCTTTTTGTCCAAGCCCAAGCCCTCGACAGTGAAGTGTCGACTCGCTACTGCTCGCTAAATCGCCTCTTCTGAAGACAAATCGGTCGTTCGACTAATCGGCCGACGAAGCCGTGAAGGACGAATCGACGAAGGTAATATCTATGTTTCTCACCTCTTTCGGTTTCGATATTGTTTCTGTATTTTGTATTTTCGAACTGAAGTTTGTTCTCTGTAAGTTTATTTTATGTTCATCATAACAAAGAATTTATGAATGTTTCCTTCAAAAATTACAAAACTCTGGTTTTTTCGTCGACTTTTTCTCTTTCTCCTTCTCTCTCAGTATTAATGGAGAAATAAGCATAGTCTTTTTGATGTTGCAATTTCATATTTAATACAAAAATGTTCGAAATTGGAATGAGTTAGTTTTGAATGAGGAGCACATGCATATGCGATGTTTTGCACATATTTTGAATTTGATTACTTGTGTGGTTTAAAAGGTCATCAAAAGTCTATCATAAGAGTACGTAGAGCTGTGAAATATGTTTGATATTCACTTGCAAAGCTACAACATTTTATGAATTGTATTGAAAATGTTAAGATCAAATGCAAAAGTAATGTTTGTCTTGATGTATCTACAAGGTGGAATTCTACATATTAGATGTTAAAAAACGTTGAAAATTTTGAAAAAACTTTTTAGAATCAAAGAGAAACTGATAGCCATTATCTTGTTGATTTGGGTGGTGAAAGATGTCCTACAACAAAAGATTGGACTAATATTAAGAACTATTAGGATGGACTAGACTCTAATCTTTTCATGTAGGAGATGGATGAGCTCGGATCCTTTGCATGATTTCATGTGAGGAGCCACCTTTCTTTGATGGGCTTTGAATTAGGACAGATCCTGCGGGTCTTCTTCTTAGATAATGAACCCACAGAAGGGCTTACTAGCTTTGATGATGGGTAGGCTTGTTGTACATGGTATATGGATCTTTTTCATAGAGGACTCTCCTGAACCGAGGTAAGTAGTTCGGCTAAGCTGGAAGAAAAAAATCTTAATATATAGAAGTCAGCTGTAATTGTTTTGGCCTCCTGGCATGTTACTTTAAATATTTATTCAAGTGAAATATGTTATTTGAAAATGATTATCTAAGAATGCATCATTAAAGAAAATGGCTATTAGAATGCAATGAAACTTTGATAAACATCGGAGAAGTTGTGATAAAATTAATTTCATAATGTACGTGACAATTGTATTAGTTTCTAGATATAAACAAAGTTTTTGAAACATTGTCTTACTATGTTAGTTGATAATGATAATGCAAATGATTTGGTGAGTCAAGTAGAAATTGTCATTGAAAGATTATATTTTCAGTATAAATGTGATTTAAGTTTTGAAATTTCAAAAGATATTTGTAGTACAAGTGTTGCAACAACATCTACAACGACGAGACAAAATAGTTTTGACCCACAATAATGTATATGAGATATTTTGTAACTATCATAATAAACAAAATATTTCAAATAATAAGACCGAAGTTGAACAACATTTACTTGAAGGGTTAAAAAAGTTTTAATCTAGTAGAAAATGAATTCGTTGAAATTTTCAATATTAAGTAAAATAACAAGAGATTATTGATTATTCCTAGTTCAAGAGTTCATTCGTAGTAAATTTTTAATCGTGGAGAACATGTACTTGATTCATTTTGCAGTTACTTGTCAACAAAAACACTCAAGACACTTATTTTCAGTCAAAGCTGGATTTGATCATCAAAACATCATTTTGTCAACTTTAATAATGTAGTAGATAGTATTGACAAAAATGAATAAGGTGTATTTTATATCTTTATCTTCTTTTCATTTCTATTTATTTGCATAATTTATCTTGAATTTTTATTTCGCAGACTTTACAACAATAAGTGGATATAGCGGAGAGGACTAAACTTAGTTACTAGGGATTATTTAGTACTTGTATGTTTTCTATTTTCTTTTCTATTCGCGTATATATTAGTTGGAATTTGTTCAACTACGACTACAACTTTTGAGTTATGATAACGGACATTATACGTTTATTGCCGAACCTAATATTTGAGTTTGATTTTATATTTTTGCTACGTTGAATGTTTTGTAAGAGATATTTTATATCAATTGAAGTAAAAATGTTTCTTTGGACTTTATAGTTTTCTATTTCCACCTTGGAAATAGAGGGCTGGATTTGATCATAACAATGACACTCGTTAAGAGGAGAAAAGCAATCTATCAATTTGTATTATATTGATAGGTAAAATCGGGTCGGGTTCCTACCGAAAGTTTCCCCAAGTCGGGTGCTAATTTTTAACAACTGAACCAAGTCGATTCGATTTGATTTGACTTCAAACCCGACCTGACAGATGGAAAAGCCCCTTGGGGAATTGTTCTGTTTCTGATTAAGCTGTTCAGGCATGGAACAGATATAATCATGTAAAAGAATATTCAACCAATGACATGTAGCCACGTCCGACGTAAAGATCGTCCGGTGGCAGAACAAACTTTAACTGGGCAAGGATTGCGAAGAGAAGGTTCCTACGTTCATCCACAATGATAACGGCTACAGCCTCCATTTTCACTCCCTTATCCATCTTCCCTCCAAATTCCCCAAAGTCGAATTCACTTCCCTGCTCCAAATGCCAGCGTCATGGCCTTGCTCTCCAATTCAAGAATTCTCGCAGAGATCTTGCGTGGCTCTCGTTCCTCGCTCTCGTTCCATCTCTATCTCTTCCTCCTGCTCCTGCAAGTGCATTTGACATCGGAATTTGTGAGGACTCTACAGTTTCAGTTCACCTATCTGTTGTAACTTTCTCTGTTCTTTTGTTTTTCTTTTTAACGGATTACTCTGAATCAAAACCTTAATGCGGGTTACTTCTCAGCGGGACCCAAGGATTGGCTGAGAGAGCAAAAGAAGAAGACGGCTAAGTACTTATTGGCTCCTATTGAAGCATCTAGGGACAACCTTCGTGCGGCTTATTTATTACTCAGTAAGTGTATCTCTTTCCTATATAATAATTTTCGTCTCTTTTGGAGATTCTGCATAATCAGGTTTCGCCCTACTCTTATTGCAGCGAGTGATTCCAGTTCTTCTCCCGAAAATTTGGAACAATTTCAAAAATTGCTGAAATCTGCCGCTAGGGACTGTGTTTCAGAAGAACGGAATTCGTTTGTTCAGTTTCAAGCGAGCTCAGGTGTTGAGGTTCTCTCTCTTACCAATCATTCGTATCTTTTATTTATAATGTAAGTTTTCTTTTATATTAGTCAGACACGAGTGAAATCGAATTGCTTAGAAATGGTCTATACGGTTCTTTGACTATTTCATCCTATATCTTTGATTGTTTATAAAAAAAGGCTTTTTGTCCATAATGAAAAACTCATGATCCAAACAAGAACGGGGTTATGTATTTGATCACAAGATTTTCTTCATTTAAAAATAGGATCAAATAATTTATTTTGGTTCCAATGTTTCTGGCATTTTGAAACAGGAACAAATCATTTATTTGTTTCTAATCCGGCAAAATCTATGTTTTCCCTCTTCATTGCGTGATTTATACCTGCTTGGAAGAACAAAGAATTTCTTAAGGAGTTTTATTAGGCATTTTGCGTTCAAAATTTGGAACTATATTCTTTTCAGATAACGGAGAGTGATCCAACTTTTCTACTTAAGCAATATCAATTCTAGAATATAGAATTGAGTTTTTAGCTGAACTTGGTTCTAACGATATGGAGTGAACTTTTGATAAGGACAGGTTTGTACTTTTAGTTTGATCGTGAAGAATGCGGCCTCATTACTTGGAAAAAAAGACCCTGTTAAACTGCAGGCTGAGGCTATGCTGAATGAACTTATAAGGTAACCTCATTTCTTATCAACTATAGGCTAATGCATGTAATACATGGGTTTCAATTGGAGATATCCTCTCAAAATATGCTTGCCTTATCTAGAAGATGGTAACTCTCTATGGACTGGGTCACACGACATTCTAGATTGTTTACAATTTGTTAAAATCCCGGAAGTTCATATTATCTTAACTTTTTTATTTATTATTGTTTAGCTTTGTGAGTGCAGAATCATTTCTTGAATTCCAAACTTCTCATTCCGTTTTTGGTTTATTGTAGATCTTTTACTTTTCTGAATGGGATGACAAATGAAATTAATATCCAACTCAGTTCCAATAGGTATTCTTTTCCTCATATGAAGCATATTTTCTTTTCCAGTAATAACATATTGTGTTTAGACCACAATACATGTGCACAAAGGTTAAGTTATAAAGTTCCCTGCTTTTTCATGTTCTTTATTCTAATTAATGGTGGTCTGGCTGGGGCAAGCTGAGAGACTGTTTTTGTTACCTTTGTTAGGCTATAAATCAACTATAGTGTGGACCTTTGAAAAGCATAACTTATGTAGCCCATTAGAAACTTGGAATTAGGTTTATGAGAGAATGATGACCTTTGATAATGCTATCAAAGATGCACATGGTGTAATAAAATTTGTGTAACATTTTTTTTCTGTTTTCAAAACTCGTTTCTGTTTCTTAAAGATACTAACTTTTGGTTTCAAAAGATATAGTTAAAAAAAAAAAAGATAGGAACAGAAAGAAGCCAAGTTGGCTTGAAAACTACGAAGTGTAAATCATGAACCACCAGGCACCAACTGGATTCAGCTGAGATTGGGAGTTGTAACTACTCTACGGTATCACTGTAAAATGTGGATATAAATAGACAGAATGAGAAAGGAAAAGATAACCGTTGAATGAAAGAAATCACCTCTCTCTCATTTTCTCCTTCTTTTTAATCTTCTTTCTTCTAAAAAGAGCAGTTACAGAACTCTCTCTGTAACATTGGTGCTTTTATCGAGTTTGAATCGGATCATCAACGGCCGACAGAACTAAGGACATATTTCTCAGGCTTTGGAAGAGTGTCAAAGCTGTATTGTATCACAAGAGTAATATACTTTCGATATGAGCACACTATTAAAAGAAATAAGTGTAAAGTTGACGACCATGGAATGCCGATTAGCGCAGCATATTCATAATCCAATACAAGCAAGAGTTGAGATCTCAGGAAATCAAGGCAAACAACCAGAATATGAAGATGACATGTCTCAAAGACCATTCTGATCCATCAAATTGGACGTACCTCTATTCAATGGTGATGATCTGCACTGATGGATTTTTAAAGCAGAAAGATTCTTTGATTTTCATGAAGTAAATGAAGCCCAAAGATTAAAAATAACTTCATTCCTCATGGATGGAGCAGCCTTGGAGTGGTTTCAATGGCTGTACAGAAACAATATGTTAACAACCTGGAAATCATTTTTACAAGCTCTTACAGTGAGGTTTGGCCTTTCAGAATATGGGGATTTGCAAGGGGAACTTTCAAAACGAAGTCAAACATCTACAATTGCTGATTTTCAGAATCATTTTGAAGTATTGGCCAATCAAACAGTCAGTGTACCATCTTCGTTTTTACAAAGTTATTTTGAATCCGGCTTGCGAAGTGACATTCGATGTGAGGTATGCGCTTTACAGCCCAAATCTTTAGAGAAGCTATTAGTTTGGCTAAATTGATGGAAGATAAATTGAATGATCAAGGCGTTAAATTTTTTCCTTCCAAGAATCTGTTTCATCAGCCCTTTAAACTGAATAGTTCAGTGCTTCCACTATTACCTACACCTAAAATAAATCCAACTTCAGCTCTGGTTAATGTGAAGGCATCAGAGATTCCAGTGAAGAACTTGTCTGCAGCTTAAATGTTGGAAAGAAGGGAGAAGGGTCTTTGTTCCAATTATGATGAGAAATTTGTTAAGAAACACTGTTGTAAATAAAAAATGTTTCGTTAATGTTAGACGATGAGACGTGACACTGTTCCTGATTTTACAGAACATGATTAGTCACACAAACAATTGGAAAGTACAGAAGAAGAATATCCTGGAATAAGTTTACATGCTTTAGCAGGACAAAGTTTTCCTAGAACCATGAGATTTGAAGGTCAAATTGGAGGAAAATCAGTTCAAGTATTAGTGGATGGTGGGTTAACTCACAATTTTATACAAGACTGGTTAGTCAAGAATTTACAATTGATCATTCAAACTTCTAAACATTTTAAAGTGTTAGTGGGAATGGAGATGAGTTAGTCTGTACAGGTATATGCCCTAATCTGAAAATACAGATTCAGAAACAACAATTTACAATTGATTTTTATGTGTTGCCAATTCAAGGAGCAGAAGTGGTTTTGGGAGCTCAGTGATTCGAAACTTTGGGACCTGTGTTGATGGATTTTTAAAAACATGTTCATGGAATTTCAATGGTGTAATCATTAAGTGCTCTTACAGGGAGAAACTCAGCAATTATTTTCAACAACTCAGTCGCATCAATTGAGTGCAATTGCACAGTGCTTTCAATTGAAATCATCAGCGATGTCAATAGAAGAGACCGATCAGGTCACAGAACCGCAGATAAAAAAGATATTGGAGGAATATAACGCGAAAATGAAGGCTGGGTTTGGATGGGGCCAACAGAGTGCGAAGAGTTGACTTGCTGGGTTCCGAAACGCTCTTGGGTTAAGGCGTCGAGAGTCAAGGGCAGACGTCCGAAAATGTAAAAATGAGAAAAATGTCTCGCAAAGTGAGTTTCCGGATATCTAGGCGAATGCCCGAGAAACGAAGATAAGAAAATGTGTCTCGGGAGCGGGCTTCCAGATGGAAAGACAGATGCCTGGAGAAAACTTAAACGAAGAAATGAACTAAACGGATATCCTTTAGGAGTGAACAGGCAACCTGCGCAGATGATCGCGAAAAAAAGAGATGTCTAGAAGTTGAAAGGATGCAACTTGAATCGGAAGATTTAAGCTACCAAGTATGAATCGAACAAGGAAATAACTATGACATGACTATAAGAGGGGAGAACGCCAAGAGTCAAGACAGGGTAGATAGAAAACTTGAAAAACAAACCAACAACCGGTTCAAAGAGACAAACTTCTTACTAAAAGAAAAATGTGAAAATGGAAACTTTCTTGGATTCTAATTTGAGAAAATTAGATAAAGTTACAACTAACAACCGCATTTGAGCTCACCACACCCGAATAATAAAGTAAATGATCTTCAAGAGGCTAACCTCCAGACTCTACTAGAGAGAAAATCTCTATTTTTCTATTCATCGTCAAAAAATTATCCTTTCAAAAACTCTAACCTTAGTCTAATAGTTATATCTTTAATGGATAAACCGTAATTAAGTCAAAGTTTCAAATATAAGATAATAAAATTATCTTAAAATAAAAAAATATTAAAAATAAAAATAGTAAGACAAGACTTGAGTTGTGCCACGTTAGAATGTAATAGTTTTTTTCTAAATTACAAACAATTTACCTCAAAACTATGATTTTAATCATCAAATACATATGTTTCTAGGGTCAACTCAAGTAAGGCCTTACTGCCACTCTTATTTTCGAAAAGGGAAAATTTAAAAATTAGTGGCTAAAATTTCACATTATAGTAAAATTCGTTCACAAACTTTTTTTTATCTCCAGTGTTGTTAGTTAAAAAAAATAGAACATAGAGATTTTGTATTTATTACAGAACTTTGAATAGATTGCCAATTTATAATAAATTTTCTATTTCAATTATAGATGAAGACGAGTTATTTGGTGCCACTGTCTTTAATAAGATAGACTTATGTGCAGTATATTATCAATTACGAATTACTTCTGAGAATTTACATAAAACGACTTTTAGAACTTATGATGGTCACTATGAGTTTCTAGTCATGCCTCATGAGTTCACAAATGCTCTGACTAGTTTTCAAAGCTATGATGAATGATATTTTAAAACTGCAAAAATTGTTATTGTTTTCTTTGATGGCATATTTGTTTACAGCAAGGATATGAAAGAACATTGTAAACATATAACAAGGGTTTTATATTGTTTACAGACTCATGAATTGTTTGCTAAGTGCAAGTGTAGTTTTGGTAAGACCTCTATACCGTACTCGGGCCATGTGGTGACAACGGAGGGTGTTAAACTAGAAATGGAAAAGATTAAAGCTATTCTTCAATGGCCGAGTCCTACTTCAGTCAAGTAATTAAGAGGTATCTTGGGTTTAACAGGATTTTATAGGAGTTTTGTTAAAAATTATGCGGCAATAGCTGCACCTTTGACATCCCTTCTTCAAAAGGATGCTTTTAAATGGGGAGACGAGACTCAAAAAGCATTACAACAATTGAAAACTGGTATGACTTCTCCATCAGTACTACCATTGCCAGATTTTTCCAAACAATTCTTTATTGAAACTGAAGCAAGTGGTTTAGGCGTTGCAGTGGTGTTGTCTTTCCGGATAACCATCCTATTGCTTACTTTAGGTATGATGTTACTTTACAATATGATGTCTTGATAACCATCCTATTGCTTACTTTATCTGCTGGGCGGTTTGGGTATCAAATATAATCTGTTCGTCACGGCTATGACGAGCAGATCTAATGATTCAATTATTGAGGATATACAGAGCATGTTATTGAGCTATGATATTCGTTTGGAGAAACATAACTCGTCCACCCAACTTCCTCCTCTTCAGGCTAATTTTGCTACTCAGCTTACTGGTTTTTGATCTCCTTTTTGCCCACCTCCTTCGTCATAGTTTGGGTTCTCTCTTTCCTGACCTCCACTCTTGGATTTGGCAAACTTTGTCATGATGATGATGTATTTATTAAGTGTGGGGTACCTCCTGAGTGATCCACACAAATGACGTACAGAAATAAATTAAAATTTTCTTTATGTGGGTCCCTCATCATTAAGGAGGGACCCCACGTTAGGTTCCATCCTTCATGTTTCTTTGTCAAGGATATGAAGTTGAGGATAATATTCATGCAAGGTCCTCTGCATAATGGCGTGTACAAAGCTCTCATTCCACCTTCCACTGCTCTACTCTAACCAGCTCTTGCATTTGGCATCAAAGACTTGGTCATCCCAGTCATAATACTCTATCTAAAATTCTATCTGCTCGTAATAGTCCAATTCCAAGAAATTCAAGTTTGGTTTGTACGGCATGTTGACTTAGTAAATCTCATTCCCTTCAACATTTTGGATAGTATTTGTGGTTCTATCTTTTTCTTGGCAACTAGATTTTATGATTTTCATGTGATTATAGGTACTCTTTTCTTGATCATATGCGATATTTGTCAATATCTTGGTCATCTGACCAAGGAGTATCACGTTAACTTTGAAGCTGTTGATATAGTTGTATAGGAAAGAAAAAGACCAACCAAGCCCACTTGACGAGATTAGTTCTAATTTTTTGTCTATATGAAATTCTTTCTTTCTAACATTTTTTGGATTGACAGGAAGCTTTCTTGTTGTGTGAATCTACCCCCACCCACATTGTCACTCTTTAGGCAGCAACCTTGTAGTCAGTGGACGGGAGGTCTTCCATTCCAGAAAAGATTTTCATCTCCCACTTCCCCCACTTGTCATCTCTCTGTGGGACTTGTTCCTCTTCAACAGGATAACAAAGGGTATCCTCTCAAAACGAACAATCCTATGCCTTGAAATATACGAGATTCAGCCCTCCTCTCATATTCTATGATACTGTACAGAACGTACATTGAAATATACGAGATTCAGCCCTTATAACTATACGAACAGGAGGGAGAAACAGTGTCAGCAAGGTGATTTGGTTTGGGTTAAATAACATCCTTGTAGGCAAACTTCTCTTTCATCTCAACCCTATACCAAATTAAACAAGAGATACTATGGACCATTCAGAATTCTGGAGAAATTTGGCAAAGTGGCTTATCGCTTACAGCTTCCACACAGTGCAAAACTGCATTCTGTTCTTCATATTTTGTTTTTGAAGGCTCCTAATAGTATTGTTGATGATCATCCTGCCATTGAACCTAGCTGTTTTAAATGTTTGACGGGTCAAAAAAGAAGACATTTGGGAGCAGCAATTGCTGGTACAATGGATGGGATTACCTGTTGAAGATACTTCTTGGATGAGTTTAAAGTGGTTTAAACACTTGTTTCCTCATTTTAAGCTTGAAGATAAGGTTTGTCTCGAAGAGATAGGAAAAGACAACAATTGAATGAACCCTCCTTCTTCTTCTAGAAATAGCAGTTACAGAACTATCTCTGTAACAACGGCATGCAGCAGCTTTTTATGATGATAGGGTGGAGTTGTCTATCTGAATTTCTTACTTTGATAATGATAAATCTGTTTCTCTTTTGTGCCCCTTTGCTAATAAGTAAGTTTTAACTTTCATCCTTTTCTTCATAGATTACTGCTCATTTTCTTTTCATGTATTTCAGACAAAGGGCAGTGGATGCAGTCAAGGACACCTTATCTTCTCTAGATAAGTTTGAGCAGGGTGTTAAAGACTGCCTTGAAATTTAACAATTGTGTCCTTCGGGTGTAAATGAAATAGTATGGGGTACGACCCTATTTTTGCCGAACCGGAGAATTTTATGAAGCATTCGTAGTTTTGGTTGATGGATCGAGTTTAGGATAGATAGAATAACAGGGTTCTGAATTGATTTTGCTTCCACCTTGTTAATAATTAAGGTGTAAGTAGTTTTTAAGAGAAAGATTAAATAAAACACTAAACTACAGAGTGTTTTTCAATTCAAATATTGATCAATTTTTTTTGTTAATTTGAACGTCAAACTATCTACCGTTAGTAAATCGATTAATTTTGTTAAATAAACGTTAAAAATTATACAATTTAAATACTTAATTATGAGGAATTTGAAAAATTACAAATCACTTTCTTGATTTAGAGGCACTCACTCCCACTTTCTTCCACCCTTTGAAAATCTCTCTCTCTCTCTCTCTCTCATGCTGCCCAAAACTCAATTTTTAACAAAAAGATTAAGCAAATTAGCATTAAACTAGCTTCCCTTTTCTCCATCATTCCTAGCTTTCCCTTTCAGCTATGACATACTGGATGTTTCTATTTCCTCTTCGATGGTTGTCGGCCTGCAGGTGCGATTTCAGAATCATTGTCTAGTTTTCGTGTTTTGAAACCAGTTAATATAGCAAGGAGTAGTGTAGACAGCAGATGTTTCGTTCGCAGCTTTGACATGGATTTTATCTGATTGGAATTATGATTCTAGATCCATCGTCTTCGAACACGTGAGACAGTCATCTTCTGATTTGAAAATAGTCGCTCACTTCTTTCAATTATAGCCTACATGGGTAAAAAAAGCTTATCTCTCTGTCTGTTCTCAACTGCAGTTCCTTTTCCACCCGTCGTCAATCTTTTTATATGGCTGTTTAAGTCCATCTGTTATCGTCCTCTTTCACCCTTTCTTCTCAGTTCAAAGAGCTTCCGATTTCATCCATTCTTCCCATTTTCTAAAATTAAACCCAGTAATTCCCTCCAATTCATCCATGAAAATATAGTAGTAGATTATATCAACCTCAATAATTCCCTCCAATTCAACGTTTGACTTGAAAATACTCTTTTAATTTACTGTTTGAATTATATAATTTTTAACGTCTATTTAACAGAGTGAGTCAATTTGCTAACGTCTATTGAAAATACTCTTTTGCTTCATTTTTTTAATTTTCAAAATATGTACAACTGAGTTGACTGCACTAAAAATTACAACAAAATTTCTTTCAGTACTAAAAACTTAATATTTTATGAAATTTTAAATAAAAATTAATTATTTTTTCAAAGCAAATAATGTTGTAGCAATTTCAATAATTTTAGCCTAAATAATATGCACTTCGTTTGATTTGAGTAATTTTTCATGTACAAATATTACCTAAAAATAATTTTTTTTCAAAAGTTATTAGCAAGACACATACGCGTCAAGTTTTTTGGTTTTCGAAGACGAATGACGGGTGGATAAAACACTTTCTAATTATTCAAAATTGACATGGAGATAGAAAAAAAAATATACCGATCTACTACGGAAAAGAAATGAACGATAAGTTACAAAGGCAAGTGGAGTCACAACAGTGAATCCTTCTACTTTCCAAGAACTCCAGACCACAATTGACGAACAACTCTCAAAGCTTTGTAGCAATCTTCTTCTTTTTTCACAATAAACTGCAGTCAATGAATACGGTGGGTCTGATTCATTGTCAGCCTCTTCCTAAACATTACTATCATTAAATGCAAGCATTACAACCGAGATAAAAACATGTTCAGAGTAGTAGAGCATAATTCTAACATAAAACTTCTTGTGAGATAGTTCAATCCAGCTGCACAAAGATCAAGCTTTCAAATGGATATTTCAAAAAAAAGAAAAAAAAAAAAACAACTTAATTCCATCAGGCATGGAGACGACAATATACTTTTCGGAGAGCGGTGAGTTTTAAGGAAACCTTCATACAAAATCATAGGACTGAGAGAACATACTGTTTTAGTAATGTCAGTGCATCCAAGGTCATCATATTGTGCAGTCAATTGGTAAGCTTAACAAGGATCTTTGTACCCCTTGCCATCCCAAGAAACATTGTGTGTAGCCCATCTGGTTTAGCAGTTATGTGAGCTTACGTTGTTGTCCCTTGCAAGCTTACTCAGAGGATTTAGCTCCGACACCTATTTAATACCAAACAAAAGCAAATAACAATCTTGCAAATGCTTGATATTAACCAAAAAATAACAAATGGAGTTGGATAAAACTTGTAGTAACAGTTTAAACTTTACATTGTTCTCAAAAGACCAATTCTCACGTATTAGATTCACACATTAAGGACACAAAATACTTTAGTCACAATCGATTCTTTGACAAATCAATTGACAAAAGGACTTGAATCCTACTATACACAACAACGACAGAGACTTTTAAAACTTATTTTGAAATTTACGGATTACTCAAATAAGTAAAGCCTTATTAACCACACACAAACAATAGTGTATGTGTAATACATTCTCTCATTTACTCACCCAAACGTTAAGAACTGCCTTAATCCTCATTAGTAGGGCTAACAAACTCACAAGAAAAATCGTCCTTTTGCATACTCTATAGCAACAATTCATTTCACACAATCCTCTTGTAGTTGAAATCTTAAAAAACAATAATAATTAGGAAGTAATCGTCAAATTTGTAGAATGACAAATGGAATTGAAGATAAACATAAGGAAAAAAACTTGAGATGAAAAAGATAATACAATGAGGAACGAGAACATTCTACAAACTAACTTTCAAATCAGACAAATCAAGAAAACACAAAAAGAAAGAAAACACTCACAAAGAAAAATAACAAGAGCGACAAAACCCGAACCCAGTTCGGTGCATCCTTGGATAGCATCCATGAAGGACAATTATAAAACCTACAAAATACATACACAACCATGTAGGTAGAATTTATGCAAAAATTAAATTTATAGTTAAGGAATTACCATCAACATTCAGTTAGGATCTGATGAATTACCATGCATATAAATCATATGAAGTGTTATCCAGCTTGCGAGAAAACGTGCAAGCCAATGTTGTCAACACGACGTCTGCATTTTTAATTACATCTACTACAGCTAACTACTGCCTCTTATGCTCTTCCTTGGTAAGAGCTCTGAGCTTCTTTTATCCACCCAATTTAGGAACACGTTACCATAACAAGAATCGTTAAATGAAGGAATTGACAACTTGACATGCTTTAAGTCCTCACTAGAGTCGCGCCTATCATTGTCAAACTCACCATCTTCGGAATTCATTTATTCAACAAACTCATTGTGTTGGTTTGTCCTCCTCTGATTCTCGACTCTTCTCCTAAGTAAGGGATTTTGAGAGCCTCTTACACGATCATTTTTTATCTCCATTAACCATTGACTAATGTTCTCTAATTTTGGTTATTGTCATCAATTTGCCCTTGGTAGCTACTCTCATCATCCTTATGAGGTGGAGCTTCGCGTTGTTGCACATTACTATCTCAATTTTGATTATCATTAGAACCACTTCTTGTCATCATTATTGTAGGGTCTTTCATTTGATAAGAACCCATTTGCAATCAATGGAGAAAAAGTCTCCCTGATTGCTAGCTGTGGCTATTGGCAACAATTGGAGACTTTAAAGTCTCCAATTGTTCCAAGGAGGCAAAACCTCTTTTCTTTCTTGTGTACACATTTCTTAAATTAAAGAATATATATCTTCTGTAGAGGTTTTGAGGAGCACTTTAGATTATTCGAGAAAAATGAAAACTTCTATGTGAAGAAGAAGAAGAAATAGTGAAGTGAAGATTATTTTGGAGGGAAAGAAAATAAAGAGTGTAAAAGAAGAATATGTGGGTGCTTTTATGCACATTGCAAATTCTAAAAGTGGTGATATCTCTTCGTGAATATTTTCTAAAATATTCGATATCTAGAAAATATTGAAAATCCTACTTTTCATACTGAGATCTTTCTGGCCTCAGACGCCATGATTTTTTTTTCAATTTTGGTTTCCACGAAAAATTTTTGGTGTTTATTTTAACCAATATTTCTCTTACTTCTTAGCCATTATATTTCAAAGGCGTGAAAAAATATTCTTAGTATTTTTTGGATTGTATTTGCTATCGTTTCTTGTATCTTTTATTTAGTGGTGTAATTGTACTGTGTAAGTAAGCTTTGTCTAGAAGACTGGATTTTAAGAGAAACGTTTTGTGACTCTTCCAGTATTTCCTAAGAAATTACTTGAAAAGATAATTCTGTCTAAGAAGACTGTCAAGATCAGTATTTCTTAGAAATTATCATAATCAGTACTATCCACGTTTTATAGCGGTGGTATTATTATTATTGTTCCCACTAATTTCATCTTTGTCATTTTTCCAACAAGTGGTATCAAAATCACATTATTATGGCGGGAAAGATTGAAATTAAAAAATTCAACAAAAATAATTTCTCACCGTGGAAATTAAAGATAAAGACGATGTTGAAAATAGATGGTTGTGCTATGACCATCGGCGATAGACCGATGAACGTTGAAGATGAAAAATGGAACAAAGTAAATGAGGATGCTATAGCCATTTTACATCTTACTCTAGGAGATAGAATTTTGTTAAGTATTTCAGAAATGGTAACGACAAAACAAATTTCAGATATGTGACAAAATTATAGTAGAAGAAGTTGTGGAATAATAAATTTTTTTTGAAAAAAGAATTATATACTATTTGGATGTCAGAATTTAAAATAGTGATAGACCACGTCAATACTCTTAATATATTATTTTCTCAACTAATAGCAATTGAGCACAAAATTGGCGAAAATAAAAAGACTGAACTTTTACTTCAAAGTTTGCCATATTTATACGATCAACTCATTGTGAATTTACTCAACGGTACTGCAAAAATAACATTAATGTTCAATGATATTGCAGCCACCGTTCTTGACGAAGAAATTAGGTGAAAAAATAAGGAGCAGTCTTCAATGAAGGCTTTATCAGCAACAAGAGAGAGATGAATGAAACGTGGGGCCTCTAGAGCCAGTCAGAAAGATCAAAGTCGAAAAGCAAAAAATGGCATCAAGTTTTATCATTGTGGCAAGATATGCTACATGAAAAAGGATTGCTTGAAATTGAAGAAAGAACAAAGCACAAAATGTGCTAAAGGATAAATGAAAAGTATGACTACAACTGTTTCTGAGGGTAAATATGTTATTGTATGTGAAGATGTTGTCAATCTCACGATAAATGAATCATGTTGGGTGTGTGACTCTAGAGCATCTTACCATGTTACTTCAAAAGTGGAGTATTTTTCATCTTACACTAACGGTGATTTTTGTATTGTCCAAGTGGGGAACAGTCTCATTTCTAAAATAATTAGAAAATGAGATATCTGTATCCAAACCAACATAGGATGTGAGTTTATACTTAAATATATGTCAGACATGTTTCAGATATTAGACTAGATCTAATATTAGACGATGTTCTTGATGAATCTTGTTTCAAGAGCAAATTTGTTGGCGAAAAATGGAAGTTCAGCAAAGGATCGCTAATCATAGCAAAGGGATCAAAGAGTCTAGTTTGTATGTGACTGTGAAGGAAGCATCAGTAAATGCTGCACAAGATGGTTCGTCCATTGAGTTATGACACAAATGGCTTGGTCACATGAGCGAAAAAGGACTTCAATTGCTTAGTAAAAGAGATTATTTACCACATCTAAGATGAATCTCTGTCAAGTAATGTTCATTATTTAACAAGAAAACAACATAGAGTTTCATTTCAGAATAATTCTGCATCAAGAAAACCAAATGTGTTAGAAGTTGTCTATTCAGACGTTTGCGGTTCCATGTCAACGAATACGTTAAGATGTGTCAAATACATAGTCAATTTATTGATGATCACTCAAGAAAAGTTTGGCATATGCACTCAAGGCTAAAGATGAAGTGTTTAATGTTTTCAAATAGTTTCAAGCTTTCACAGAAAGAGAACCTGGAAAGAAGTTAAAATGCATTCGCACAGACAATAATAGTGAATATATGAGATCATTCAATGAATATTGCAAAATACACGGGGTTAGACACGAAATATCTGTTCCAAAGAGTCAGCAACAAAATGGCATTGCAGAAAGAATGAACAAAGTTATCATGAAAAAGTTAAGGTGCATGTTATCATATTCAAAACTTTCCAAAATATTCTGGAGAGAATCAATAAATATTACAATAAATGTCATCAATTTGTCTCCATCAGCACCTCTAAGTGGAAAAATGTCAAATAGACTATATATATGAAATGACGTCTCTTATCAATATCTAAATATATACATGAAATGACGTCTCTTATTAATATCTAAAGGTTTTTGGATGCAAAACATTTATCCATATTTTCAAATATGAGAGGTCCAACCTAGAGAGCAAAGGTAAGGAATGCATATTCCTCAAATACGGAAGTGATGCATTCGGATATAGGATTTAACATCCAGTTAACAAGAAAATTGTCAAAAGACGAGATGTTATCTTCTTTGAAGATCAAACCATTGAAGACAAGAAGAAAAATGTAAAGATCATTAATGAGCATATAGTAAAGTTGATCAGTTGAAATCAACTTTTGACGAAGGAGATGCTAGCAAAATCTATGATGAAGCACTGTAGATGTTGATCATGGAGAAGCAAAGATTCTCCTAAACCAGTTGCAGAACTAGAGTTAAGAAGGTCAACAAAAGATCTTCGACTATCGAGAAAGTACTCTATAAATAAGTATGTGATGATCACTGATGACAATGAACCGGAGTGCTATAAGGAAGCTATGAAGCATCAATAAAAGAATAACTTGTTGGATGTGATGCAAGATGAGATGAGATCATTGCATAAAAATCATACTTACGAGTTGGTTAAGCTTCCAAAGGGGTAAGAGGCATTCAAGAATGAGTAAACAAACTCAAAAACAAAAAGTCACAAACAAAGTAAAAGCACAACTGGTCGTAAAATGCTTTGCTACGAAGAAAAATGTTGACTTTGAGAAAATTTTTTCACCTATTGTGAAAATGTCATCCATTCGAGTGATACTTGGATTAGCCTAAAGTGTTAATTTAGAGATCGGGCAACTCGATGTAAAGACCATCATTTTGCATGGTGAATTAGAATGAAAAATTTACATGAAACAATCAGAAGAGTTCGTTGCCAAGGAAAATGAACATCTGGTGTGTAAATTGAAGAATAGTATATATGGAATAAAGCAAGCGGGAGACAATGGTACAAAAAATTTGATTTCACTATGGAAAATTAAGGGCACAAGAAAACTTCCTCAGATCATTGTGTGTTTGTGTAAAAATTCACGGATAATACATTTATAATCCTTATACTCTATGTCGACGATATGTTGATTGTGGACACAGACAGAGAAAATATTGTTAAGTTAAAGAATGAACTTAACAAGTTTTTTACCATGAAAGACTTAGGATCGGTGAAACAGATGCTTGAGATAAGAATCACTTGTGATAGAAAGAATGGAAAAATATAGCTATCACATGATAAATATATCAAAAAAGTTCTCAGTTGATTCTAAATAGATAAGGCGAAGTCGATTAGTACTACTCTTGCTAAACATTTCGAAGTTACTTCCAAACAAAATCCTTCCACTGAAGAAGGAAAAGCAGAAATTGAAGTAATTCAGTATACCTCATCAGTGGGTAGCTTGATGTATGTCATGGTTTGTACGAGACTTGATATTTCATATTCCGTTGGAGTAGTCATCCAATTTCTAGCAAATCCAGACACATAGCATTGTAATGCAGTGAATTGGATTCTTAGGTATCTTAAAGGTACTTCTGAATTCAGTTTGTATTTTGGAAGTGAAAAACCTTTGTTAGTAGGCTATACTGATGCAGACATGGCTGGACATATTGACTCCAGAAGATTAACATCAAGGTAATTGGTTGCATTTGGAGGGAGAGCTATATCATGGCAATCTAAGAGACAAGGCTTAGTTGCATTTTTCTACGACAGAAATTGCGTTTATGGCGGCTACTGAAACCTGTAAAAAAATTTTGTGGATATAAAAATTTCTGACAAATTGAGTTATAAACAATATATTTTGTATTACGACTATCAAAACGCTATTTATTTGAGCAAGAACTCAAACTTTTATTCAAAAAGTCAAAACACCTAGATCTCAAGTATAATTAGATACGAGATATGTTAGACACCAAACAAGTATATCTTGAGAAAATCCACACAAATGATAATGGGTTTGACATAATGACAAAAATCTTGCAAGAGAATAAACGTGAATTCTGTAGAAGCTGAGCAGGATTGGAAATATCTCATCATAAGTCGATAAAGAGAGATTTGTAGGGTCCCTTCTTGGATTAAGGAACCCATTTGTAATCAATGGAGACTTTAAAGTCTCTAATTGCTGCAAGTAGGCAAAGTCTAATTTCTTTAATGCGTACACATTCCTTAAATTAAAGAATGTGTATATTTAAAAACTTCTATAAATAGAGGTTTTGAAGAGCACTTCAAATTATTCAAGAGAAGTGAAAACTTTTATATGAAAAAGAAGAAGAAATAGTGAAGTGATAATTATTTTGGAGGGAGAGAAAAGAAAAAGTGTGAAAGAAAAATAGGTAGATGCTTTTGTGTACGTTGCGAATTCTAAGAGTAGTGATTTCTCTTAATGAATATTTTCTCGAATATTTGATATTTAGAAAAATATTGTAAATTTTATTTTTCATAGTGAGATCTTTCTGAACTCGGTTTCCGTGATTTTTTTTCTAATTTGGGTTTCCAAGTAAAATTCTCGGTGTTCAATTTTAACCATTATTTCTTTTACTTTTTGGCTATTATATTTAAATGATGTGAAAAAATATTCATGATATTTTTTGGATTGCATCTGCTATCGTTTCTCGTACTGCTTATTTAATGGTATAATTGTACTGTGTAAATAAGTTCTGTCTAAGAGACTGAATTTTAAATGGGATCTTTTGTGACCCCTCCGGTCTTTCCTAGAACCTTACTTGGAAAGGTAATTCTGTGTAAGGAGACTGTCAAGAGCGGTTTTTCCTAGAAATTATCTTAATTAGTACTCTCCACGTTTTACAGCTGTGGTATTATTATTATTGTTCCTATCAATTTCATCTTTGTCATTTTCCCAACAATTATAGCCAACCAAAATATACCAAAAACTCAAAAACAATATCAAGGAAAGAGCAGAGCTCTAATATCAAATGACATGCTTTAACTTATGACTACTTGTATGGTAACACAAGTACTAGTTCCCTTTGGATTCCCAATTGACAATAACTGAGGTTTCCCAAATTCCAATAGGCAACAAACAATGCAAAAGACATCCAAATGCTATGAAATTTTAACATGAACTTACCTCACACGTGTATGTAATATCCTTAAAATGTCAATGGAAAATATACAGTGGCCGAAAAGTTATTCACGAAATGGTCAAACTTGTTCAAGCTAACCAGAACACTGCTATGTTGGCCAAGAGATGGCTAATTTCTGAGCAGCACAACCTTTTATGTACGACTCCAAATGACTTGAAAATTTAACTCAATCTTACTTGACACGTGATTGCAAGACCCTGAAAATTTCAAGGGCTAACCCTTTGTGGATGAAAAATTATGCAATGGATGGCGAAGGGCTGCAGGTTGGGAAGGTAATAGATGTTGCACCTTTCGGGTTTATGGCTCTTCAAAGGGAAAAACACTCCAACTCACAAATGATGATAGTTTATACTTTTTTACTATGATTATTACCCTCCAAGAAAGTAGAGAAAAGAATTATAATAAGTGCTTCTAAAAATACTCACAAACTTGAAAAATAATATACACCAAAGTGTTCGGATGTGACTCACCGGTGGCAATAGATTTGAGACTCCAAAAGGCCCAGTTTTGGAAGATAAACTTCAGCTTTTCATTCAATTAAAGATAGCTGCTACAATAGCTAAGAGAATGGTAAATATCCCTCCTCAATTACGATTTAGAGGTTAGCTCACAAAAAGGAGAGAAGGCTCTAGAAGTGGCTTGTTATTTGGTTATCTCATCGGCCGAGTACACTTTCTCTCTCCCACGATCTTGTATACTTTTTCCCTCCAAAATGCAGCTCATTCTCCTTCTAAAAGTTTTCAGCCATGCATGCAATGATATATATAAGAAACTAAGGCGTTTTTGTGAAAAGAAAATAAGATATGTTCAATTACATGACTTGTCAAAAGGAAAACAAATTCCTCTTTCAACAATTGGTGTTGCCGAATATTGCTCCCAAGTTAGTATATGGAGCGACTTCTCTAAGTTTCAGATGCTTAGTTCCCACTTCAAACCCTCAAAATAGTCTTCTCTTGAACAAAAGAAAAAATTTGTTAGAAAGAGAATTTGCCGAGGACAAGGTCTTGGCTCGAGATCGTGTCATGGGTTCTTGTGACATATCACAACACATAAGTTATGAAGCATTAAATCATATTGACTTAAGAAATGTTTGGCGTGATTGCATCCATACCAGAACAATGAGCTGATTCATCACCGAAAGCCCAAAAACACTTTAATCTTCTTCCTCGATATAACATTGCTTGATATCTCCATTGAAAACATAATAATTATATAAAAAATGAAGAATAAATTTGATTCAAATGGTAGTAATTAATAATTATGTCATATGGAGACATAAGTTGTGCTGGATATTAGATAGTTCAGCAGTTGGTGAGTTTTAAGGAAATTTTTATACCAAACTTGCTTTAGCAGTTCTATGAGTTATAGTTCTTGTTCCTTGTGTACTTACTGAGATGATTTAGTTTGAAACTTATTTAACGACAATCGCAAGTAAATAAGAGTCTTGTCAATGTTTGATATTAATGCAAAAATAACATATGGAACAAGAACAAACAAGTAGTAGCGGTCTTAAATATAGTTTGAGACTTAAAATTGTTTTCAATTGACAAAAGTGTACGTTATTTCACTATATACAACAACAACAAGGACCGTATTCTACCAATTCAATGATAGTAGATATTTTATTAACTTTTATTTATATTATATTACTAAATATTTAAAAATAATTTATGATTAAACAAAAAAATTATAATGTTTATAAGTATTTAATCTATTATTATTTATTGGTATCACATCATTACAGTACACAAAATTTTAGCCGCTCCAAATCTCCCATTAACTTGAGATGGCGGTGGAAATCTTCTTAATCTCGAAAGAAGAGTAAAACTGGGCATCCCATTTTAGCGCAACAGAAGCATAATCCGAGTGTGTCATGCCAAACAAAAATTCGAATCACGCTGTTATAATGCCTCCACAATGTCATCCGGGTTCTCATTCATCTCTTACCAAGTTGATGTACAACGTAGCGATAGATCGAACGCTAACGAAACCTTAACCCATGGTTCAAAAAGGTGCAGCTTTTATGAGAGAGGACCCACCCACCAAAAGTCCATATTCAAATGAATCCAAGTCTAGGTTACGCGCTTGCTGGGAGTCAAGTCAATGACGGGAGAGAGGGAGAAAGGAGGGACAAGAGAGAACCTGCATCTTCTACTGGTCGTTAAAGTTGAATAATAAGATCCTTCGACGTGAGGAGAGAAATTCAAAGTGCGAGAAAGATGATAGAATCCAAGAGAAAATCTTGGTCTGTTTTAGTGTTCTGTCTTCTCTGCAATCAGGCTTGCATGGCGATGGAGGAAGACGAACAATCAGGAACGAATGTGAAGGTGGGCGTGATTCTTGATTTAAGCTCGTGGATTGGGAAGGTGGGATTAACTTCCGTTTCCATGGCTGTCTCCGACTTCTATGCTTATCATCATCACTCCAAGACTAGGCTCACTCTCCGTATCAGAGACTCCCAAAACGACACCCTTGGAGCAACAGATGCAGGTCTCTCTCTCTCTCTCTCTCTCTCTCTCTCTCTCTCTCTCTCTCTCTCTCTCTCAGTGTGTGCCACTGTGTTCTAATTGCACCAGCTTGTCTGAAATATAAATGCTTGAAAGATAATATGAAAAGAGCCATGACTATGTCTTCCTCATGAATGCAGCCCTAGACTTAATAAATAATGAGAACGTGGAAGCCATCATAGGACCGCAGTTTTCCGCGCAAGCTAACTTCGTCGTCCAAATTGCAGAAAAAGCTCATGTACCCATTCTTTCATTTTCTGCTACTCGGCCTTTGCTTGCTTCTCATCGAAGCTCCTATTTTTTCCACGTGGCAACCGACTACGTCTCTCAATCGAAAGCCATAGTTGAACTGGTCAAGTTCTTTGGATGGAAGCAAGTCGTTCCAGTCTATGAAAACGATGAGTTCGGAGAGGCACTCATTCCTTATCTTATGGAAGCTATTGAAGATGCTGATATACGAGTACTTCACCGAATTCCAATCTTCCCCGCTGCCTCCGACGATGAGATCGATAAACAACTTCACGAACTAATGAACATGAAATCTGACCGAGTGTTCATTGTCCATATGTCAACTAGTCTCGGCTCCAGGCTATTTAAGAGGGCTAAAGAAATTGGAACAATGAGCCATAGATTTGAGTGGATTATGACAGACGGAATGTCTAATCTTCTGCACAGGATAGATGCTTCAGATTTAGATTCGATGCAAGGGGCACTAGGTGTGAGAAGTTATGTCTGGAGAACAAAGAGGATGAACAAGTTCAGTGAGCGATGGAGAAGGAACTTTGTACGAGACAATCCAAGCATTGATGATCATCCAGTATTAGACGTATTTGGAATGTGGGCTTACGATGCAGCTTGGGCAATTGCATTGGCAGCTGAGAAGGCAGACCGTTCTGCAAACGTGGCTGCTTCCTCCAACGAGACTTGGAATCTGAGGAACATGAGGGTGAATCCAAGTGGTCGAAACCTTAAAGAACAATTGTCCAAAACTAGGTTTAGAGGAATTGCAGGAAAGTTTCATCTCATGAATGGCCAATTACGGACATCTATTTTGGAGATAATAAATGTGAAAGATAACAGGGTGAACTCTTTTGGGCTTTGGAATCTACAACAGGGACTCGTAAAGATCCCAATTTCAAGGGATCTAAACAGTAGTTTCAGTAAAACGATGCCTGGATCGAACAAGTTGAAGATTCTGAAAATAGGAGTTCCTGTGAATCGGGCATTCCCTGAGTTTGTCAAAGTGAGTTGGCCGAAAAATGAAAACGACACAGCAAATGTCACCGGACACTGCTTAAAAATATTTGAAGACGTAGCAAGAATGTTACCTTCGAAGCTTCAATACAAATTCGTTCAATTTCCAGATCCACGTGACCGCACAATGGCAGCTGATAGCTACGACGATTTGATCCAGCAAGTCGCCCATGGGGTCGGTAAATTAGGGTAGAAACTGGTTTTCATGGACATATTACTGAACTGAGAAAGGGTTTGCTTTCTTTTTTGCAGAAGTACGACGCCGCGGCGGGAGACATTTCAATTACGAACAACAGATCTAAGTTTGTGGACTACACTTTGCCATTTATGCAATCTCGTGTGTTGATGCTGGTGAAAATTAAAAAAAATGACAGAGGTGGATGGATTTTCTTGCGGCCTTTGACCTGGCAACTCTGGATTACAATTCTCAGTTTCTTCATTTGCGTTGCTTTTGTGGTGTGGCTTCTGGAACGCGAAAACAATCCACTTTTTCGAGGGAATGCTTTGGATCAGATTGGAATCAGTCTCTGGTACTCTTTCTCCACCATGGTTTTTGCACACAGTAAGTTTCACCTTTGCTTTCTGCTCAACCATGATGAGTTCGAGTGAGATTCTAGTATAATTTTATGTCTCCTGCCAGGGGAAACTACTGTGAACAATTTGACAAGATTTGTGGTCATCATTTGGCTGTTTGTCGTGCTGACACTTACTCAAAGTTACACTGCAAATTTAGCTACGCTTTTGACAGTTCAAAATCTTCCACCAACGACGGTGAATCTTCTGCCTAAAACTAGTTATGTTGGGTACCAAGTAGGTTCTTTCGTCAGGAACTTGTTGTTGTCGAAGAATTTCGATAAAAGCCTGCTTAAAGAATATCGGTCACCTGAGGAGTTGGATCGGCTTCTCAGTCTCGGAAGTGATCGGGGCGGCATTGATGCTGCCTTCGACGAAAGCCCTTATCTAAGGTTATTTATGGCCAACTATTGCGATAAGTATACCACTACAGACCTAAATTTCCAAGCCGAAGGATTTGGTTTTGTGAGTTCTCTGTTCTTGCAAGCTCTTTCTTTCTTTTTCTTCTGTATGTCTGTCTGTATAATCTCTCTGGCCGGTGGCAAACTGATGAAACAGGTATTTCCCAAAGGTTCTCCTCTCGTTCCTGGGTTTTCAAGCGCGATAGTTGAAGTAACTGCGAATGCTGACCAAATGAAAGCTGCAGCGAGTTTTCTCCCAACCTTAACAGATTGCCTTTCCTTTGACTCACAATCATCTTCTACCGCAACACCCAGTCTCAGAGTCAAAGATTTCTGGGGACTGCTCCTTATTGCAGGAGTGGCTTTGCTTTCGGCCTCCCTCATCTACTTTGCTAAATTTGTTTGTAGAGAGATACGCCCTTT
Source organism: Begonia peltatifolia (assembly GCA_022433055.1). Lineage (NCBI taxonomy): Eukaryota > Viridiplantae > Streptophyta > Magnoliopsida > Cucurbitales > Begoniaceae > Begonia > Begonia peltatifolia. Next base: position 1,514,450 of record CM039521.1, on the reverse strand, counting down.
TAAGGCCACTTTTGCAAGATGGAGAAGGAGAATACCGATCTTCCATCCTGTTGAAATCCTCGTCCGAACTTGGAACCGTCGTCTTGCAGTAGCTGTTCAGGCTGGGTAGGTGGTAATCCACCTCCGGTGGGATTGCAGGCGGAGGCAAGGAATCACCGACACTCACTGTGGTGGGTGCTACATTTTAAGCAAGAGCCTATGAATTCAATAGGCAGATATATAAAGTGATAAGAAATTCTTATTTTTTCTTCTTTTCTTCTTCCTCTTCGAGTTCAAAATTCTAAAACCAGGAATCCTCCTACACCTTCAAAATTGGAAGCTTTCACTCATCTGAGTAATGGATCTGGAGATTTTCTACCATTTCATCGTCGACGAAGGTGAGGAGGAAGGCTAATGAATTTTCATCATCGGAAGCCAGGCTCGAAAACGGAGTGAACAGATCGAAGGCATCTCGTATTTGATTGGTTGTCATGTTCGCCGACATGAAATGTGCCTACATGTTGTACGGTGCCTCCTTAAATGACGAGGGAGTCAGACGAACTAAATGGAAAACTTAAATATCTCAGTATGCTCACAAGGAAGAGTTTCTTTTGCAGCAGCCAACCTTCTTTTAAGGAAGGCATGTGCTGCGTAGAAACACTTCTTTCTCTTTGCACTGTAAATGGAGAGTTCTTTTAGGAGAGGAAACTCATTCAAAAATCTGAAGGAAAAACAGAGAAAGAAGAAATCTTCTAAATCTTTTAGGAGAGGAAACTCATCCAATAATATGAAGAAGAAAGAGAAAAGAACAAAGAACAAGAAGAGAGAGATAAGAAAGAGTGAGAGTGAAAAATATGTGGTAATTTTGTGCATGTTGAAATCTAAAAGTGATTATTTCTTTTTAGTAGATATTTTTCAGAATATTGATATATAGAAAAATATTGTAAATCTTATTTTTCACAGTGAGATCTTTCTAGATTCGGTCTCTGTGGTTTATTTCTGATTTCGTTTTCTACGTAAATTTTCGGTGTTCATTTTAACCACTATTTCTCTTACTTCTTAACTGTTATAAATTTACGATGTGGGAAAATCTTTTTGATATTTTTCGAATCGGATCTGCTATCATTTTTGGTATCGCGTATTTAGTGGTGTGATTGTACTGTGTAAGTAAGTTTTGCCTAAGAAACTGAATTTTAAGTGGGACCGTTTGTGACATTTCCAGCCTTTACTAGAACTTACTTGGAAGTTAGATAATTCTGTTTAAAAGATTGTCTAGTACAATCTTTTCTGAAAATTTTTTAGGATCAGTATTGTCCATGTTTTACAGCAGCGGCATTATTTTTGTTCCCACCGATTTTCATTATTTTCCCAACAAGTGGTATTACAGCATCGTGGTTATGATGGGAAAGATTGAAATTAAAAAATTCAACTGAAATAATTTCTCCCTATGAAAATTAAAAATGAAATAACTATTGCAGAAAAATGGTTGTGATATGGCCATCGGCGACAAGCCAACGAACGTTGAAGACGAAAAATAGAACAAAACAAATGAAGATGCTATAGTCATTTTGCATCTTACTCTAGCAGATGAAATTTTGTCAAGTATCTCGGAAATGACAACTGTCAAATAGATCTGGGATACGCTGACAAAATCGTATAAGAAGAAATCGTGGTATAATAAAATATTTTTGAAAAAAACTTATATACCCTTCGGATGTCAGAATCTACAACAGTGACAGAACACATCAATACTTTCAACACATTATTTACTCACTTATAGTAATGGAGCACAAAATTGACGAAAATGAAAGAGCCGAACTTTTACTTCAAAGTTTGTTAGATTCATATGATCACCTCATTATAAATTTGCTCAACGATTTTGCAAAAACAACATTGATGTTCAATGATATTGCAATCATCGTTCTTGATGAAGAATGTAGGTGGAAGAACAAGGAGCACAAAACTGTGGAGGCTTTATCAGTAATGAGAGGAAGATCAAAGAAACATGAAGCCCTTTGTTCTACCACCTACATATTGGGAAGAACAAAGTCAAAAGTCAAAAAAGGCGTTAAGTGCTATCATTGTGGCAAGATGAGCCACATAAAAAAGAATTGGTGAAAATTGAAGAAAGAACAAAACACAGAAGATGGTGAAGGAGTAACGATGAGTACAATTGCAACTATCTCTGAGGGTGAAAATGTTATTGTATGCGAAGATGCTATCAATCTAACGATAAATGAATCATGTTGGATGTGTGACTCTGGGACATCTTATCATGTTACTTCAAAAGTAGAGTATTTTTTACCAACAGTGATTTTGACATCATTAAAATAGGGAACAATTATATTTCTAAAATAATTGAAAAATGTGACATTTGTATCGAGACCAACACATGATATGGGTGAGTGCTTAAAGATGTCAGACATGTTCTAGATATTAGACTAAATCTAATATCGGTGTTCTTAATGAGGTTGGTTCTAAGAACAAATTTGCTGACGGAAAATGAGAATCCAACAAAGACTTGCTAATTATAGCAAAAGTTCAAGTGGTATTAGACAGCAGAGCTAATAAATGTATAATACTCTGATACGGAAGTAATGTATTCAGATATAAGCTTTGGGATCTAGTTGACAAGGAGATTGTCAGAAGCCGAGATGTTGTCTTCTTCTAAAATCAGATCATTGAAGACAAGAGGAAAAAAGTGGAGATCACATACGAGCATCTAGTAAAAGTTGATCAGATGAAATCAACTTTTGAAAGAGATGATGCTAGCAAATCTGATGATTAAGGAACTGTTAATGTTGACCATGGAGAAACAAAAACTTCTCCTGAACCAATTGTAAAACCAGAGTTAAGAAGATCAACAAGAGATCGTCGACCATCAAGAAAATATTCTGTAGACGTGTATGTAATGATCACTGATGATGATGAACTTGAGTGCTATAAGGAAGCTATGAAGTGTCAACAAAGAAAGAACTGGTTGGATGCGCTGCAAGATGAGATGAGATTATTACATGAGAATCATACTTATAAGTTGGTTCAGTTTCCAAAGAGGAGAAAGACACTCAAGAACGAATGGGTATACATACTCAAAGAGAAAAAAATCACAACAAAATTATGAGGCACGACTGGTCTTGAAAGGCTTTGATCAGAAGAAGGGGGTTGATTTTAAGAAAAAATTTTCACCTGTCGTGAAAATGTTATTCATACGGGCAGTAATTGGATTAGCTTCAAATCTTAATTTGGAGATCGAGCAACTCAATGTGAAGACTATATTTTTGCATGGTGAATTAGAAAAAGAAATCTACATGGAACAATGAGAATGGTTCGTTGTCAAAGGAAATAAACATCTGGTATGTAGATTGAAGAAGAGTTATATGGACTAAAACAAGCTCCAAGATAGTGGTATAAGAATTTTGATTTTTATGAAAAATTAAGGATACAAGAATACTTTCTCAGACCATTGTGTGTTCGTGAAAAAATTCACAGATGATATAGTTATAATTCTCCTACTTTATGTCAACGATATTGATTGTGGGCCCAGATAGAAAAAAGATTGTTAAGTTAAAAAATGAACTTAGCAAGTCTTTTGACATAAAAGACTTAGAAGCGACGAAACAGATGCTTGGGATGAAAATCACTCGTGATATGAAGAATGGAAAATCATGGCTATTACAGGAAAAATATATCTAGAAAGTTTTCAGCCAATTCTATATGGATAAGGCAAAACCGGTCACTACTCCTCTCGCTAAACATTTCAAACTTATTTACGAACAAAGTCTTTCCATTGAAAAAGGAAAAACAAAAATGCAAAGAATTCTGTATGCCTCGGCAGTTGACAACTTGATGTATGTTAAGGTTTGTGCGAGACCTGATATTTCACATTCTGTTGGAGTAGTCAGTCAATTTCTAACAAATCCAGACAGAGAGCATTGGAATGCAGTGAAGTAGATTCTTATGTATATTAAAGGTACTTCTGTATTCAGTTTGTGTTTTGGAAGTGAGGAGTTTTCGTTGGTAGACTATACTGATGCAGATATAGTTAGAGACATTAATTACAGAAAAACAACATCAGGGTATTTGATTACACTTAGAGGGGAGCTCTGTCATGACAATCTAAAAGACAAGATTCAGTTGCATTGTCTACGATAGAAGTTGAGTTTATCGCGGCTACATAAGACTGTAAAGAAATTTTGTGGATGCAAAAATTTCTAACATAACTGGGTCATAAAAAAGATAAATATATCTTGTATTGCGACAGTCAAAGTGCTATTCATTTGAGCAAGAACTCGAGTTTTTATTCGAAGTCAAAGCACATAGATATCAAGTAACATTAGATACGAGATGCGTTGGATAACAAACAAGTGTATCTTGAGAAAATTCACATGGATGGTAATAACTCAAACATGATGACAAAGATCTTGTAGAAAAATAAATACGAATTTTGTAGAGTTTCAGTAGGATTGAAGATAGTTCATCATAAGTCAAGAAGAGAAGATTTGTAGAGTCCCTCCTTAAATGATAAAGGACCCGAAGAAAATAAATGGAGACCTTCAAGGTCTCCAATTATTGCAAAGGAAAAAGTCTTCATTTGCACCAGATGGAACCACCTTCCTTGAAGAAAGGTGGGCAGCTGCAAAGGAAGTGTCTTCCTTTGCAAGAGATATGCTCTTTTGAGGAATTCTCTCTATAAATAGAGAGTTCTGTGATGACCAGAAAAGGTCTTCGGGCGCAATCACACATTGCTCAGGAGAATATGGAAATGAAACACATGTAAAAGAATGTCTCCCCTAGAAAGTATGACGCGTTTTGTAGCACAATTGCACTGAATTCCATCAGAACTTCAAATTTAAGAGTGCTCGGGCAAAAGCAGTATTAAGTTGGGTGACCACTTGAGAAGTCCTTGTTGAAAACAAATCTGTGATGGCCACGATTGCGAGGAAAATCTCGAATTGTGGGGCAAACCTCGGAGAACCCGAGTATAGACAAATCCCGGATTCGGGTATAGGCAAATCTTGGATCAACCCAAAGCGGACAATATCTTATTGGGAAAAATAGACCGTTACAAATGGTATCAGAGACTTTATCCGACCAGAAATATGGCCAACGAGGACGTTAAGCCCCAGAGGGGGGTGATTGTAACGACCCGAAAGGGGGGTCGGCGCAATCCCAAATCGCTCGGGAGAAGATGAAAATGAAACATATGTAAAATGATGTCTCCCCTGGAAAGTAAAATGTGTTTTATAGCACATTGCACTGGATTCCATCAGAACTTCGAACTTAAAAGTGCTCGGGCGAAAGTAGTACCAAGTTGGTGACTACTTAGGAAGTACTCATTGAAAACAAATCCGTGAGGGCCACGATTGTGGGGCAAATCTCGGAGAAGCTGAGTATAGGCAAATTTCAAAGTCGAGAATAGGCAAATCATGGATTAACCCAGAATAGACAATATTTTACTAACAAAAAAGGATCGTTACAAGTTCCTTATGAGAGGAAACTCAACCAAAAATTCAAAGGAAAATAGAGAATAGAAGAAATCTTCTCGGGAGAAAATGGAGAAAAATAGTAAGGATTTTTTAGGGAGAAAAAAGAAAGTGTGAGTGAAAAATAGGTGTGATGTTTTTCTGCACACTGAGAGCTCTAATAGTGGTGATTTCTCTTAAGGAATATTTTTTTAGAACATTTGATATCTGAAAAAAAATATTGTAAATCCTATATTTCATAATGAGATCTTTCTACACTCGGTCTCTGTAGTTTTTTCCCTGTTTGGGTTTTCAAGTAAAATTATCGGTATTCATTTTATCCACTATTTCTCTTACTTTTTGGCCATTATAATTTTACGGTGTGGGAAAATATTCCTGATATTTTTTGGATCGCATCACCTATTATTTCTCGTACCGCTTATTTAGTGGTATAATTGTATTGTGTAAGTAAGTTTGTCTAGGAGACTGAATTTTAAGTGAGACTGTTTGTAACCCAAGTAGATTTTCCTGGGAACTTACTTGGAAAGGAAATAATTTTGTCTAGGAAATTGTCCAGTAAAATCTTTCCTGAGAATTTTTCCTGATCAATATTGTCCATGTTTTATAGCGGGGACATTATTTTTGTTCCCACCAATTTTATTATTTTCTCAACACATGTAACTTATCAAACACTATTCTACCCACCCACAATTTTTGACAATTAATTAGAGTATGAGGGAAACAAACACGAAACGTAATGTAATACCTCGAACTTTTTCGAGAGCTTTACTACAAGGTGTCGAGTGAGTCATCACGGTCCGAAGAAACCATAGGGTTCTCGGGTCGTGACACTTAACTACTCACCCAATTGATCTACGATCGAACCAAAATTTAAGGAATATGTTAGGAAATTTTCCTTTAAATCGAAGAATCGGTGAAGAGAAAAATCTCACTGACCAATCCTTCTTGTTCTGTAAAACTGAGGAGAAAATCGGAGAGAGTGCTTACCTCGTTGGACTTCCGACCACCGTAAACCACTCTGTCTGAAAGAATTTATTTGTGAAATTAGAATCGTAGCCTCAACCCTCCTCCGCCAAAAAATTTCCCTCGGCCGAACATTATTCTGGCAAAAATTTCTCTCGGCCAAATCCTAATCAAGTGGGCGGACTTCACTCGGCCTCCGTCAGCAGCCACTAGCTGCGCAAACTCCTTTCTCGTGCTCGGTTTTCGTCACTCTCTCGCTTTGTTTCTTTCTGTATCACGCTCTCTTTCTGCAGAATCGCGCGGGCGAAGGAAAGGAGGAAGAAAGACCGCGGTTCAGAATATTTATTCTGAACCAAACCCAACCACAGGACCAAACCAGTTTTGCAACTGAACCAGAACAATAGTGAACCAAACAAGAATAGTTACCAAACTAGCCAAGTCAAACCAAACTGATCCAAGTGAACCAAATCCAACCCGATTGACCTGAACTAATCAAAAATTTAACCAGCATAAAGGATCCAAAAATTTTTCGAATCGATTCAATTTGACCTGACCCGGCCTAAGAACACACGCAAGCGATTATTTGGAATTTGGAAAATCCCGATAATTCTAACCACTCGGAATCCAAGTAAGTAAAAATATCATGTTTTTCAATGTTTTGGCTACGACCCTACATCATAAAATTTATACTATTTTCTTATCGTTGTTTTATTATTTTATTACACGTTTTTTTTTATAATTGAGCTCACATGTTTAGACATTGACCAATAAATGTAAAAAAATAGAATTGATAGAATATTTTATATGTGTATGAATATGATGGAATTGACGAAAAAACATGATAACAAAGTATAAACGACAATGAGATTGCTAGGTTTGAACAAAAATGAGATGACTATATCTGAACAACAATAAGATGAGTATGCCTAAACGAAAATGAGATTGTTATGCATAAACGACAATAAGATGACTAAGTCTGAATGAAGGTTGGAAAATGAGTTTTAACCAGTATTTAACTGTTAGTTCAGTATTTTGTAAAAATTAATATTAATTTTGCACTTACACGTTTTTTACTTGCTGTGATTATTTCTCATAGTTTATAATTTTGTGATGTATGTAAGTTTTTATATAAGGAAGAAATGACAATGATCGAGAATATTTCATAGGTAAATGAGCATACAGAAGAAAAAGATGTTTTTAGATCGGAAAGAAATGTTTAAATTAGCATGTTTTAATGGTTGAAGATATTTCTTATTTTCGGTTGAAACTTTGGATAATCTGTTTCTAAATAACATTTTATAAATTGTATTAATTCTGTATTTATTTCAATTTCTGATAAAGTTATTTAATGTTTCAAATTTTGATTAAGTTTTTATGTATTTAATATCTCCGCTACTATTTAAAGATATCATTCAAAACTTTAAAGTTAGAGTTTCAACGTTTGAATTTAAATATAATTGAATAAATAAATTTTGCAGAAAATTTTAGAATTTCCAAATTGGAAGAATTAAATTGAGAATTAAAAAAAATGAATTGTTACACTACAACTTCAATTGAAATGTGCTTTTACCGTTAAAGTCTAATAGCTGTTAGCGAGTGACGACCAAACAAGGGGAAGATTACACATTAGGTGTGATGTACAAATTCTATTTATGAAAAGTGAAAGCTATATTAGATACATTTACATTCCAAGATACTATTTAAGAGAATTTGAATATAAAATATGTAAGATAGAGGGAGAGATAATTGTTTGATGAGATAAATTTCTTCAACTTCTCCTCAAACATCTCTTTCTCTCTCTCTTCAACCTTGAAGAAATTATCTATCTGCAGTGATATATTTGAACTTTTTATTATTGCATTATCTTGACATCAGTATTGGACGTAAATAGTGACACCAATTTTATTAGGCTCTGGGTTTTATTTTCTATTAATTCTTTTACTATCACCTGATTATTTATCTTTAATGGGAGGATAGTTTGACTCACTTTTGACCCACGTTTTATCTCGAGTTTCATTTGAGTTTTGACAAATTTTGATATCAGAATTATGTTGACATCTTGAAAGTGATATCATTAAGATAGATAGTATAGAAACTTTTAGATTCTTTGTGTGCAAGGATGTACTATTGATACCTAATTTGAGTTTGAAAATAATCCTTTTGTTAAACAAACACACACGTTAGTACGTGCGAAAACAAAAAAGTCATAAGTTATTGGTTTATTTGTAGCCTCGAGAGTTGAGCTACCTATTTTATATAAAGAGGACAAGGAGAAGTACCATGAGAGTGTTGCATGAATTTATTCATATGATTAAAATTTTTAATATTTTAGGGTGGTTTAGATCCTCCTATTTATGAGAATTGATGTTAAGTAATTATTAAAGTATGGAATGCCACTATTGTACAAGCAAAAGTAAAGAATAAATTTTTGCCACATTTATTTTGGACTAGATTATTTGGTTGAGGATGGATTGGAACCACTGAATGATAAAAAAACAACTGTAAGTTATAGTAAATGAGCTAATTGTCATTGTTGTGCTGCCTTAGCATGGGATTGGTCTCGCCAAGATTTTATTTTCCAAAAATGATGAAAATTTTTTGGAGTTAATTATCAAGTTGAGGACGAGGTGATCAGAGAAAATGTTTTGTGATAATTATTTTAAAGTGAAATATAGATAGAACATTATTAGTGTGTATAATAACTTAGTCTATTAGAAGTTCATAAATTTCAGAATCTCATACCAAGTTTGTGAAGATAATTGGTCACAATTGATAAAATGATGAATTTGGAAAGTAATTGTGGCCTAAGACTAGCATTAGACTAATGAGTATAAAATTCGGATATATTTTATGAGATTTGAATACTACTTAGCATGTGCAAACTATTTTTAACGAGTAATATTGAGAGTAAGGAAAAATTTGATAAAAAGAAACTCAGTAAAAGTAAAATGATTAAGAAGAGCTAGACAAGTTTATTTGAATATGATTACGTAGCTGGGGGGTTATAATGCCTAGATTGGATTACACAAGGTAACGTAGTAGTACAACTTTTCATTTTATTGGTTAGTGGTAACAAAATTTTAACCTCCCTTTTGTTTGAAGTGCATTAAATATTGATAGTGAGATGTTTCATGTTTAATGCTTCTTAGATGTCATCATCTTGGACACGAGTAGTTGGTGAACTTTATGTCTCATCTAATAATTCACAGTCTTTAGATGCTTCGACCACATCGACCCTGAGTCTCACTGCACAGTTCCCTAACTAATGGTATGTCCACTTCATGTGACACTGTCATGCTTGCCTTGAGTTTTAGTTGAACCTCCCTACAAACACATTATAGGCCCTCCATAGCCTAACTTTGTTAGTGGTTCTTCCATGTGCTATAGTGCACCTTTACCATTATTTCACAACGAAAGTTGTAGTTCTCCTCTTATTTATTATGATTTCATTCTTAGAATATATGTACTCCCACTAGTACCTATTAGTTTAAATAAAGATTTTATTCTAAGTGAATTTAAATGTTCATCTTAACCTTCGTTACCCAAGAATAATCTCTCCACTTCTATCTGAATATGTGCAATAATATATATAAATATCATTTGAAGGTAAGTTGCATGTTATTGTAGTGGAAAAATTATGATTTTCCTTTTACTAATTCTATTGACTATGTCTAGATGGTCTCCAAACATACCAATAAGAACGAGCCATAGTTGGACTGCAGAAGTGAAAGTCATGTGTAAAGTTATAGCTAAAATTGTTTAAAGAATAAATATTTTATCCGGCTGCAACTAATGTCTATATCATTGAATTTCATAACAGAGGTCTTCTGCACGTAAAATTTCTACTTATCTTAAAATAAAGTCGCAACCTTTTAGTTTCAGAATCTTTTGGTACAAATTGTCTACGTTGAATTGTCGAATAAAATTATGTCTCCTTCGTTATATGATTCAGTGGTTACCACATGATTCATGGTTCTTGCGATTAGTTGAATCCTCTCAACATGTTTATGAGAAAAAATGACAAGTTTAGAATCACTACCAAAATTATTTTTCAAATGAGATAACTCATGATCCTAATTCTCATCTAAATTATCTTCTTAGGAACGACAATCGTGTTGTATTGGTGAGGTACAACTCTGGACAATTGATGGATAATACCTTGTAACTCTTGTCTATTAGTGACATAAATTGTCGTGTTAATGCTTAAATATGTTTGACAATTAAAGTAATCGAGTATTTGTATAAATATATTTACAAATGCTACCTTGAGTGCCTTCAATGTTGAGAGTCAGAATATGCCGCATTCAATTGTTGAAATATAACAATATCAAATTGCATGTTGGATATCACTTCCCAAGGCTATGAAGCAAATTTATGCATTTCTGTTGAATGAAATAATAGCAGAAACTCCAACTTAAATTACCGCATCACAAGTTATTACATTCAAAAAATCTGATTCGCTGCATTTATCACGTGTGATGAATGTTTTTCAAATACTGTGCTTATAGAATGTTTTCGTGTCAATACATCTTATCCTTTTTTGTCCACACTTTTCTTTACAAAAATTTTCCTCAACAACATTTTTTGAATAAATATGATAAAATTTGGTAAATACGAAAAAGAGATTTTGTGATCGAAAGAGTCATTTCAGTTGGACTACGTTAAAGATATTATTTAATGTTGCTTTCTAATCATGTTAAAAGTGCAACAATTTAAAACTCTAAACTTGATATTAGTTCACTCTTTTTGATAATCCACGTTGTTGCATGGTCTTGCTTCAAGATAATGATTACATTATGCAATGCTTAGCAGAGTCTAGTGATACACTTCAAAGGCTCATTAATCAATCACAATCTAAGGTCCAAGTTTCAATTAATTTTTATGCTGACAATTGCATTATTTTTGCAGGTGAAGACCTACTAGATTGCTCAGAATGGAATGTTTATGATGAGTTCTTCAAAGACTTAACATGGAAACCCAAATCTTAAGATATGGACCGACCAAAACACATATTCACTTGAAAGACCAAAGGTGAATCACTTCAAACTAAAGAGGGAATTTGTCTTCTATTGAATGAGAATGTGTAATGTTATTTAATTCAGATTTTTGGGCAAACATTGGACTTAGTTGAAATAAACTTAATAATCATGCATTAAATTGAATGATTATGATTAAATTGAATGGTTAAGTTAGATAGTGGTAAGGGCCGACGTTCACGAAAGGTATGATGAATTCAACCTACCAACACCAAGCCCATGCTAAAGAGGAAGAATGCACGCTTATGGACTTAACATCTCAAGCACCACCTAAGCAAATTGAAGCCCGTTCCGTGTATGAAGATGGCGCCCAAATTAGCATTTTCCATTTGAAAATTATACAACTCATACTCTCCTACATGGCAAAAGACAACATACCTTATGAAAATCTCATCTCCACAGTCAAGGAAAGGAATGTGCGAGGGAGCGACCAAGATCAAAGTGTCAAATCCTTTCCTTTTTAAGCAACCGAAGCCCTCATCACCTTAGAGATACATATGCATTGTTATTTGTACTGAGTGTTTATATTATCAATAAAAGAAATAGACCATTTTTCTCAAGTCAAGAGCTTTGGCGAGGTAAGACCTCGGGTGTTATCATCCGAGTAGAGTTGAGTCTCCAATTTGTCGTCCAAGTTTGTGGTTGCTTGGTGGCATATTTAACTCACTTTTCTTCATCTTTTTTAAGACCTTAGTTTAAGATAGAAAAGGAGTTCAAACCAGCCTAGTGTCGTTGCAATTTTTCTAAGGATAAATTGCATCATTCGAAGATGCTTCATTGCCTCTCGAATCAGTTACGGGTTTTCTTGTACATTTTCTTCATTTTATTTTATTTTATTTTTGCATGAAATTTATAGGGACTATTCTTCATTCACATGGTAAAATCCTTTCCAAATTTCATGGGATTTAGAAATCATTATCAAGGCTTTATTTGTAGCAAAGACTTTATAGCATTTGTAATCGCATCATTTGGCGTCGCAACCTTTGTTTAGTGGGAGGTTGCAATTTCACATTCTCATTTCAAAATTCTACTACTTAGTTGATAAAACCGCTTTTTGTTCGGCAAGTAAGAAATCATCCATTTCAAGACTCGTTCAATCATTAAGAATTAATATCTGGGATGAAGCATCCAGGTGTAAAAAATAATATGTTGAAACATTTCATCTTGTGTTGCAAGACCCTACACCAAAATAAATTGTCAGGTGGGAAAGAAGGTGATTTCATCTTGTCGATTCTTACTTATGACCCATTTTGACCAAGATTAAACTTGTAACAAACATGCTAGCTTGGTATGATTTATCATTCTCTTAACTTCTTATTGCTGGTAGGAAGTGGTACTAAAGAAACAAATGCTATTACATATCCATAACTTGATGACAATGAATCACTTAGGATCATGCATCTCCAAATATTACAACATATCACAGTATGATAGAATTTATGCTAAAAAGTGTTGTCTTCGCTACAACAAGTGACTAAGTAGATGACTTACGTAATAACTTAATTAAGCGATTCGAAGGCGACATATATCGCTATTACATTACTCAAGACTTCTTCAATGAAATCACTCCCGGGATTCTGCCTTATGAATGGGTATAAAAAAATTGTCCTAACATGCTGCTTCGAAACATCAATCCAATTGACGTTTTTTTGTGACAAAATATCCGTAATATGTTCAGGTTTTGGTAACAACATTACACCGGTGATTGTAGTATCTTTCAACATTTTGCACTTGTTCCGTGTTAATAAATTGACAGCTCATTGTTATGTTATTACTTACACTTTTAGAACTTATCTTCCAAGTTCTTCACACAGCATAGATCATATTCTACTTCATGTTAATTTTCTTCGAGGGACACCAAACATTAAAAAGGAGATGTTTGATTTGCCACCTTCTATAAATTATTTTTGCTATTTTTTTCTTCATTTCAAAACAATTAATATTAATAGATATTGCATAGTTTCAACTCACTTGTTATAATAATATAAGAAAATATAAGATTTCGTTTCCAATTTACAATTTACTACAATTACCGCCATGTCATTAAAAAAAATCTTCTCGATGTCTATTTAGAAGTTTCGGTTATCATGTTCTAAGTCAAACTTCACAATAGAAAGATAAGTAGCATATCTTCGAGACGAATTGTGGTGATTGTGGTATGTTTTCTACGTCAAGAAAATTGATCTTGCAATGTTGACAAGTGGATGGCAAATCCTTTGTTGTACAAATGATCTTTAGCCTACCAACGAGTGTATCTTGACCGTTAAAAATCAATAGGAAGGAATATATAGTCATCACCGTCTCATAAGCCCTTTTAGCTTGTTTAACTCGTCTCTTGTGAGAAGACTCGGTTTGATTTTTTCATATATGCTTGAATTTTTCACGCTCTTTAGACTCAATTTGTGTAACTTGTTAAGTTCATGTTCCAAATTTTTCTACTCGTTAGTTTTGGGCTACTTGTCAACCCGGCAGCTATTAAACAACCGGGCCTCTTAATGTGGGCCATGGAAATAAGCCCACTTTATAATTCCTTCTACCAGTTCACCTGAATCCCGGCTTTCGTGTACCTTCGGCTATGTCAAGCTCTCCCTCCCTGCGTGGGAGTTTGTCGTCTCAAACTATTGTGACATGAACCTGTCAGTTCTTCGCCGTAAGATCACGCGTTGATGCTCGGAGATTGACGGACAACTGCTCCGCCATGTCCTACTCATCGTTCCCTGCTAGACTCACCCTTTTAGCCGTTCTCTCCGCTTCAACATTTTACTGCTTGTATAAATCGCGTCGTCTTAGAAACCTTAAGCTTTCCTTGAAACCCATTTGTGACAAAAGCACTGGCCTTCTTCATGGTCGGCCTAAGCTTTTCTACTTATCCCAAACTGGTACCTCTAAAGCCCTAGCTCATCGCCTCCTCGAACTTTTGTCCGCGAATGGTATTGCATTTGACATCATCGACCCGAAAAACTACGAGCCGGAAGATCTCCCAAAAGAGAGCTTTGTTTTGTTCGTTGCTTCGACCTGGGAAGATGGAAAACCGCCTCCCAGCTCTCAATTCTTCGCGAATTGGCTTGCTGAAAGCTCTGAAGATTTCAGGGTTGGCTCGTTGTTGCTTTCTAAATGTAAGTTTGCGGTGTTTGGAGTTGGAAGTGGAGCTTATGGGGTAAGTTTCAATGCCGTGGCGAAGGATCTCTCTAAACAGATGAGGGCATTGGGTGCAAATGAGATATTGCCTGTTTGTGAAGGGGATGTTGATAAGGGGGACGTAGATGATGTTTTCTATTCTTGGAGCCAAAAAATTGTGGGCATTTTGAGGACTGTTGCGGTGGAGAATGGTGAATGTGTGGATTCAGGAATGGCTAGTGGGAGTGATTGGGAAAGTGATGACAATAATGATGATGAGGTGGCGTCAGAGATTGTTGATCTTGAGGATATTGCTGGTAAAGCTCCTTCCAGGAATTCAACAAAAATGGCTGAAACTAACGGGATAGTTAATGGTAAGAAAGAGATGGTTACCCCAGTGATCAGAGCAAGCTTAGAAAAGCAGGTAAATTGCTTTCAAACACAACCATTTTACATGTTGCTCGTTGAATTAGAAGTTCGTTTTCACAGGATCATGAATGATCTAATCATTTTCATTTTTTACTTTGGTTTCTAAATTTATCGTTGTTCTTTTAATTCTTTCGATCTGTAAATATTCTCGTTGTTAGGGTTAGATAGTTTACAATATCATAATTTCTACTTCCAAATTGATTATGGAGTCCTGATTGTTGCTGAAATATTTGTAAACCACATCATTATTGCTAATGTCTCCAACATCTTGCATGACCTTACTCAATTTCCATCAGAATACTAACATTATATTATCGAATTCAGTCGCAAAAATTTGGATTTCTAATTGGCTTGGAGTTAATTTCTCTGGAAGCCATAGTTGTTGTATTATTGTTGCTCTCTTTCTTGTTAAAATTTTACTTTCCTCCAATTCTTTCAATGTAATTGTCCAACCAAGATAATTTTTTCCTGCTGATTGAATATCAATGTGAATGTAACCTGCAGGGATATAAAATTATAGGCTCTCATAGTGGCGTGAAAATATGTAGATGGACAAAGTCACAGCTTCGAGGCCGTGGAGGTTGCTATAAGCACTCATTTTATGGCATAGAGAGTCACAGGTGATGAGATTATTACTTCTGAAATGTTAGTCTGTGGCTGTGGGTTTCTTTTACTCGCATGGATCGTCTCTTTGTTTGTTGACATTTTATTTCTGATTGAAGAAATTCTTTTCCACATTTTGGTGCTTAGAAAATTTGTTTTAGTGATTGTTTTGCAATGTCAGATTTGTAAACATTCACTTACTAGTACATTTTATCATCTTTTGTCGTCATCTTGAATTTTAACATTTACTAGCTTGTGAGATAAATGATTTTGTCATCGGCTACATTTTTTTTATATTTAGTATCATTTGACATTTTTGATAGCTTTATGTATATCTGATAGTTCAATTTAAAAGTATGGTCTTTTTTCTGGATTGGTAATTAAGGTTGTTTTGAATCTCTCTTTGTGATGCAACAGGTGTATGGAGGCAACTCCTAGTTTGGCCTGTGCTAACAAATGTGTGTTTTGCTGGAGGCATCACACAAATCCAGTTGGAAAGAGCTGGCAGTGGAAAATGGATGATCCAGTGCAGATAGTAAATACTGCTATAGATCTACATACAATGATGATTAAACAAATGAAAGGAGTTCCAGGTAAACTTTTTCTCAATGCTTATTGAAGATGGATTTCTCGTTCCATGTTTTGGACACTTCCATCAGGTGATTAATCATCACTCATTTTCCCCACACATTAATGCATATATACATAGAAAAAAAAAATATAAATTAATGCACATTAATGAAAGGACTTTAGGATTTTGGGCTGGCTGAGGGGACTGAATTAGTTAGTGGCAAGAGTTTTGGCTGCTGTAATGGGGAGGTGTTTGGTGTAGGCTAATTGGTTGCTGTAATGTGGAGGTGTTTGGTGTAGGCTAAGGATCTAGTGGGGACCAGAGAGATATGTATGTTTTTCAGGGATAATGAGGCTCATTACAATATTGATTCTGAACAAAGGAAAAGAGTAGGAAAGAGTAGCGAGTCTCTTGATTTTCCAGACTCAGACTTGGGTTGAATATTCTTAGTAGTTGTTCTCTTCTTTTGTGGTTTCATTACACATCACATTGTAAACAGAGTAATGTTTCAGTACTGGACATGGACACGGACACGCAACTGACATGTGCGTGACACCCAAAATAAATGCAGGCTTTTTTTCTTAATTTCCATCACTTCCCTATAGTTCACGTGATTTTCTTGATCAATTTTAAAATAAATCAAACATAGTGGAATAATGGAGATGAAATTGCAAGAGATATATGTAAGGGGGCTGATTTACGATTAACAATTTTTTTGTGTGATGTTTTTTATTTCTCAATATGTTTTATCTCTTTTGATTAAATGAACTAAATTAAATACATAAGCAAAAACAATATAGTAAAGAGAGAAGGGTAAGAGAGTGCTAACAATTTTGTCGATGCAGTTTGGGCAAATTGTCTACGTCCGCACTTCAATACTCTTCTATGAAGTTTTCTTGTCCAATAACCTTTTTGGTTCCAAGTGATTGAGTTTTTGGGTATCAATCAAACCTAACCACTGTTCCAAGGCATACTCTTCTCTTCATTGAACATCTAGGTGTAAATTGAACATTTTCCAATTATTCAAATGTGTCACCCTTTTTATTTTCAAAATAAATGAGTAGGTGGAAAAATATTTAGTATAATAGTCTAGCTCTCGCAAAAGATATAATCTCATGTTTAGAAATAAGAGAGGTTAGATTTTGAGTTCAAGAATGAAGGATAAAAATCACAAGCGAAGTCGACAACACTGTGTTGTAGCTTCAAAGTCTTGGAGTTCTGATCGACCACCTATATTCATCGATCGACCTCTTTATGGCTGTTGTGTGATTCTTGAACAGACTTAGGTTGACCTTCGGTATTTTTAGGTCGACATCTTTGCTTGTAAAATAATCAGATTTTTGAACTAGGGTCTACCACTGGTATCTTCTAGTCTATTGTCCTAGTCTACTACTGTTATCCGCTGGTCAACCGCCCAAGTAAACCACGTATGCTCCTAGGTGGACATCTCCATTATTTTTCATGACTTCTTCAACATTTTCATAAATTGGATGTTCTCGAGTAGTTTTCAAGACGACTTTGATTTTGACTGGTCAACTTCACTAGTCGACCTATGCAAGGCATGGTCCACCTCTCTGGCAGGGCTTTAAAAATTTGTTGCTCTCTGAAATTTTTCTGAACGTCCTCTCAGCTTAGGCACTCTCTTCAAATTGTGTAACCCCTACAAACTTTAACATCTGCAAGGACTTAAGAAACGCTTCAATACATCCAAATATGCACTTTCGAATGTATTTCTAATAAAAGCAAAGATATATAATTCATAATCAAGATAATCCAACTAATAATAATCATTATCAAATTTAGATATATTTAACTAGGTATGCAAATCATCAAAATAATTTTTAATCAATTTAGAATTAATTATGCTCATCAGCGACGATTAAACTTAATTCCTATTAAGCTAACAATATAATGGTGATGAAATTGGAAGAGTAGAGAAGACAAACATAATGCGTTAACTTGCTGGAAAATGCATTTTTGGTTAAGTTTATTTGTCCTATCAATTATATTTTAGAATTATAAATCTAAATTAGTTATTTAGATGCTATTTATTCAGTTTGATTGTTTCAAAGCAATGATAAATTGATTCTGTTTTTTCATGTGTATATATACATATATGTGTGTGCGCGCGCGCGATTATGTGTGTGTATGCGCATAATGGAGTAGAAATTAGTAAGATATTTTTAGGATGGTATGTAATTATTTGTCGGATAGTGAATTCTTCTCGAGCAATTCCTTCATCTTAAGGATCTGATCTTGATCTTAAGGGATTTGATTTAAGATCTTGTGTAAGAACTACATAATTTGAAAATTTGTGAATATATTTTAATTATTTTTTGCAAACAGTTTCGCTACAACACTTCATGATCTATGTGTAATTGTCTATCCTTTCTAAGGAAGACCATTTACTATTTCTTCGAGCTCAATTTTTCCCTCAGATGAAATGTATAGGCAAGAGAAACTTGAAACCAAAATAGAAGAACTTACCCAATTATTAGTAAATATTTCGTTGACCTTATTAGATCATCCATTTTTTTGTATATGCAAATAATTGATAGAAACATAAACCAAATGAAGCTGCAAAGATTCATTAACACCATAATAAAACATTTCTTCTAGAATAATTGTGAATTCAAATAACAGAAACTTTATTTCTTCTAGAATAATTGTGAATTCAAATAACAGAAACTTTGTTATGGACATTTCTGTACATTTAGTGTTCTCTATGGATAGAAGAGTATATAGAGTTGAACATGGTAGAATAAGAAATTGATCGATTTCTTTGAAATTGTTTGTTTAGAAATTTAACTTTCATAAAGGAAAAAAAAAAAACATTTGTCTATAAAAGATCGATTCGGCAGGTGTTACATTGGAGAGATTGACTGAAGGGCTCTCTCCCAAGCACTGTGCATTATCATTGGTTGGTGAACCTATTATGTATCCTGAGATCAACACACTTGTAGATGAACTACACCGAAGACGGATATCAACCTTTCTAGTAACAAATGCTCAATTTCCGGACAAGATAAACTCGTTGCAGCCTGTTACCCAGGTTTTTGTGCTCCGAAATGGTTTTTCAGACTAAAAAAATTGTATTTAGAACTAGAATGCCTTTCTTTCCCAAATTTATAGTTTTGATAATCCTTAGTATAATTGTTTGGAAACATGCAGTTGTATGTAAGTGTTGACGCAGCAACAAAAGAGAGCCTCAAGGCAATTGATAGGCCACTTTTTGGGGACTTCTGGGAGCGATTCATTGTAAGTATCTTGCCCCACTAACTCCTGCTCAATGTAGGTTAGCACAATTGACTTGAACAGTTCTATTTAGGTAAGTATAGATTTGGGCATAGGTGTTAAGGAAAAAACCAGTAATTGGAGTGTGGTTGAAGAAAATTGGAGAATCTTTTGGAGAAATGGAAGAGGTTGATTTATAAATAGAAGTAATACGAAGTAAAGACGATAGTCACGAGGTAACCTGATGTGCTACGTGGACATACCAGTTACAGTTAATGAATTTAATGTCTCCGATGTTTTTCCTTGCGTGCTATGCTTATTTCGCTTTATTTACCCTTGATTATTCGATGTTATCATTATTATTGTTTGTCAAATATTTATAGATTTCTAATATAAATTTATGATTTATTTTCAAAACACCATTTGATGATAATATTTCTATACTAGGATTCCTTGAAAGCTCTGAAAGACAAACAGCAGCGGACAGTTTATCGACTCACACTAGTGAAAGGGTGGAATACTGAAGATTTGGATGCATATTCAAACCTTTTCACTATTGGCCAACCTGATTTTGTTGAGATTAAGGGTGTTACATATTGTGGAAAGTGAGGTTTTTTTTTTTCCTGCCATATTGATGGTTTGAAAGCAATGAAAATTATTCGTATGTCTGAAAGCTGAACTAACAAGTTAATCATTTCCTTAGCTCTGCTACGTCGAAGTTAACCATGGAAAACGTTCCATGGCATGCGGATGTGAAGGCATTTTCTGAGGCTTTGGCTGTGAGAAGTAATGGGGAGTATGAAGTTGCATGTGAGCATGTCCACTCATGTTGTGTTCTTTTGGCCAAAGCTACCAAATTTAAGGTTAAGGATCGATGGTTCACATGGATAGACTATGAGAAGTTCCATGACTTGGTTAGTAGCTTATTACAACTATTTGTTTTTTATAAATATTAACAAATAGATAATATTTCTTTGTGTTTCATCTAATTTTAATGCTCTTTGAGATTTCAGGTTGTTTCTGGAAAACCTTTTGACAGCAAGGATTACATGGCTCCTACCCCATCATGGGCTGTTTATGGAGCAGCAGAGGGCGGATTCGATCCAGATCAGTCTCGATATAGGAAGGAGCGGCATCATAAATCAAATTGATAGCTTTTCAGGTCAGAGATTGGGATTTAGATTGAGATATTTTTGTTTGTTTTACAACAAATTGGTATAAAAACAGTTTTGCTTCATCAGGGGTGTATAAAAAGGGCATTGTCCTGCTCTAAATCAGAGTTTGTTGTAGAAGGTAAATTTTCAAAATGAAGAATAATTAGGTAGCAAAAAAAACAAGAGGAGAGAACTTGCATTCCAGTAGAAAGCTGATAACATCTTTCACAGTTCTTATGAATCTTAGCTGATAAGTTATTGAAGGTTCCAATGTTTCCGGTTCAATCGAGCCGCGAGTTGGATTTTAAGGTACTCATTCTTCTTGTTGAAGATAGGAAGATGGTACTCCTACACATGTTGGGTCTACAAACCTTTGGTTCTTGTTTCTGTATAAGATAACAGACAGATCAACGGTATCGATCATTCATCACTTTTATATTTTTGGTTCTTATCTCTTTATGGATAAATAGTCTATCTTTCTTATTTTTTCGGAATCTCACCCTCGGTAGGCATGTAATATATGATAGAAGGCACGCACACTAAACTTGACCACTTCTTGAGTAATCAGACACTGATCTCTCATTAGTATGCTTTTTTAGTAGGTTGAACTATTGAATTTCAATCAAATAAAGAAATTATTTTGGAATTTTAAATTGAGGGATCTTAAATATATGAAGTCAAAGTCAACAAAAATAGTTGACCTTTCATTCCAAACTCTCCCCCTCTGTCTCAATTAAATAGTCGGAGGGGAAGACAAGTTGAGAATTAAGTGAGAGGATCCTTAATTGCACCCATTCGTTTCCTTTAATAATACTCTGCGTAGTGTATCTCTCTCTCTCTCTCTCTCTCTCTCTCTCTCTCTCCATACATTAGATTCCCTCTATGAAGATAACTCTAATTTATATGAAATATTCCTCACCTTCTCCGAATTCTCTGATTACACAATATAAAATGACCAAAATGATGAAATCATTGATTAATGGTTTCCCTTAAGCAATTAAATATACCCAAATTTTGAATATTTCAGAATTCAGATTGATTGTTGAGACATGCTAGTTGGCTTCTCTGATCTGTCTCCCAAGCCCAACACTGGCAACTGCACCACCAACTCAGCTACTCTCTCTCTCTCTCTCTCTCTCTCTCTCTCTCTCTCTTCTCTTCTCTCCTGCTGCTTCGGCTACTTTCAAAATAATCTTCCCTAGGGTCCACTTCCACCACTTTTTCTTACCCCACTCTCCTCCTCATCTCTATCCTCTCTCTCCTTCCCATCATATTCCATCCACACAATTTCTTAAGTTAGTTGCAGACCCCAATCTCTACACTTATTGAACTTCAAACAGTCACGAGTCGTATGCATACAAAATCATTCCAAATGGGTAAATTAGTGTCTCCCATAATTGCTGCTGCCTCCCCAGAAGTTCGATCATAATTCATAAATATCTATTATTAGCTATATTCTAGTTATAAACGGATTTAAACACCTTACTGACTTCCCAAGATATGTCTTAAGTGTAGGCCATAATGGATAAACGATGAGGAAGATGGTGACTGAGAAAACTACAGAGGAGAATATGCACTCAGAGCCAAAAATTAAAACCCATTTACTTTTTGATTAATACGATGAAAACCCAACAGCTAAAGATGTCGTAGATTCAGAAAGATCAACTTTTTGATCTTCCCTCTTTTCCTGATTGCCAAATTATTCATGCTTTAGCTACTTTTTCTGGGTTTGCTTTTTCGTCTAGCTCTGCTTCGTGATGGTTGTTTCAATGAATCTCTCCTTTCTTCCTTTCTCTCTCCTCCCACTGATGCTGATGATCCTTCTTCTTTTACGTTAGGAATTTGTATTTTCTCTCCTCTTTCGCTGGATTGCTGTTCTTCTGGTTCACTGGTTTTAACACTTTTCAACTGACTTTTTGAATCTTCATCTGTAACTCCATGTTCTATATCTTCTGCTTCTTCTTCTTCTTCTTCTTCACCGAGCTGTTCTTTCTTTTCAACAACCTTGCGAGGTCTTCCTCTCTTTCTAGGAGTCTGAGGCAGCGACTGTGACTGTTGTTGTTCTTCTTCTCCCTTCGATGAAGCTTCGGCTATGGCTACTGAAAGCTCCTTTGTCTTTCTAGGCTTCTTACCCATCAAATCTTTGGCATCAAAATTAAAACCCAACAATACAATTGCGAGAGGCAGAAGATCAGCTCACCCAAAAATCAATTCTTTTGATTGTTCATCGTCTTCTGAATCCATAAATTGTTCCTTCGATGACCACAAGTCCAACCAACCTAATATACTCGAAATTAAAAAATTACCCACAGCGAGCTACCCAAATCATATCGTTAATAAATGAGTAACCTCTATAACCCTACGAACCACTGCGACCCTCTCTCTCTCTCTCTCTCTCTCAATGAAGAGTATATATAAATATTCTCAAAAAAGTTCAGCAGCTACTAAAATATTTTTCCATTTCCTTGCCAAGTAATCTGTTTGAGCACGAACTGAGGTGAGCGGACAACTGAACAAGGGAAATGACATGGGCTCTGATATAATAACCCTTTTTCCACCTAAGCAGCCAGAGAGATGGTGGTGACGGCAAAGGGTAAAACTTGGATCGAGCAAAAGGTTTTTTCAGCAAAAGGGCCTGGGTTTTTGACTAGGGCAAAAAGTGGGTGAGTATCTGTACACAAAGTCAGAGGACACTGTCAAAAGTTTCAAGCTGTCTGATCTGACCACTTCCTTCCCTTGTTCTGTGAAAGAGCTTTATTGTGAATGGTGACGTGTTTTCTGATGAACTGATATTGACCCATGATTGGGAAAATAAATCTTCACTGCCTCCTTATTTCAAGCTCTTGTGTGTGGACTCAGGACTGTGGACTCTGGTGGGTAGATCCACTCAGTATCCGTACCTTCTTGCATCGACAATTTTCGTTTGATTTGGGTAGAAATTCAAACGTTCCAAGAAAAAATAAAATAAGTAGAAAATAAGGATATTAAAATTTACACGAAAATTATTTTGGAAAACACACTAACAGAGTATAAATTTACTGTGATTCTGATAAATGTATAACGAATTTTGCCACTGAGATATCTAAATATAAAAAAGTATAAACTCTATTATTAAATATGGCCTCGATGCGGCCAAACTAAAACTTGAATCATATCGAACTCTAACAATCTTCCTCTTGATATAAATTCTACCAAAGATATTCAATGCAGAACCCTATAATACATACAAATTTATAAACATTTTGTGTCTCATTAATATGACAATAGCACATCTACTAATATTCACAACTCCAACGTTATACTTGTAATCTTTCGAATCGAGAATACTCAATAATATTATATTCTTCTTTAACCCGAGAACATGTTGCACATTATCCAGTGTCATCACAAGTTTATCAAACATTCTAATTCTAATGGTACCGACACCAACTAGCTTACAAGGTGTATCTTCTGAGACAGTCTCATATGTCTAAAACTAATTTCGATTGTGACACAAATGAAAAGAGCAAACTGTATCCAAATCCAATATTTGTTTGACTTTGAATTTTTTTCTGGTTCAATTAGAAAATCTTCATTACCATATTCTTCTTCTTTTGAGACAATAACTTCACCAGATGTTATCAGTTGTCTTTTCTTTTCAATAGTTCTCTTATCATTTTATAATTTTTAATACTCAGATTTAATATGTTTCTTCTTTTAACAGAAAATTAGGTGCTATCACGGTTCTTTGATTCTAATCTGCCATTCACACACCGAATAACATCAGTGTCATTGTTGTTCGACTCTCTTTTTCTACTTCGAACGACTAGTTCTTCTCATCGAGACTTAGATCCAACAATAATTTGCTCATTTGATAACAAAAAAACCATAAACCTCTTCCAGATTCAAAGTATCTCAGCTATACAAAATAGTCTATCTAAAAGTACTATATGAAGAAGGGAACGAGCACAATAGACTCAATCTCAAATCCTACTTATCGTACATGTATCTCATAGTCTTAAAATTCGAAGCTAATTCCTTGAATGCGGTGAAGTGTTTTCTTTAATCGAAATACCTTCTATCAACTCATGAAAATATAAACATTACTTTAAATGCATCGGTAGGATTTTGTTCATATACAACTGCTTCAATTTTAACCATAGTTTTGTGAGAGGTTTTCTTGTTTAGAATGTCTTGCAAAAATTTGATTTGACAAATAAGGATGTATCAAAGATAGAGATTTTTTATCTTTAGAAATTTTCTCATTTTCACTACAAGACGTGAGCATTTTATCAAACCCTAACAAGGTGTCGTTTAAATTCATATGTGCAAGCACATCTTGCACAAACATCTCATATTTCAATATAGTAACAAGATATCAAACTTCAACAAATCCATCACTCTAAAAATACGATAGAATATTCAAATCTAAATATTTCAAGTCTAACAAAAAATGATACAACAACAATACAAAATCAGCTTGTTGAAAATATCAGAAAAAATCTAAAATTCAACACAAATAATTTGATCTAATAGAACTCACTTCAAAACGGAGACCATCTTAAAAACATAATTTTTTTTTTTCTAATTTCTAAATTTTATTCTCTACTGAAGAAGATGGCGATTCCATGAGCGCGAAATCAGCCGGCGATAGCAGCTTGGTTTTAGGTCAGATTGACGCTTCTGTTGCATCGGACATCAACTAGATGACGATTGGCTAGTTCTGAATGGAGGAAGGCCAGTGGCGATGCTTGGCCGGAATGAGTGCACTGGTCTAGTGAAGGCGTGATGTTCAGCTCAGGCTGCTTAGCAGTTTGGCCTTACTAATGGAAGCCTGTCCTGTTGTATGCAATCAGCAAAGCTTGCCTTGTTGATCCATAATATCTTAGCTTAACTTGTATGTTGAGTAAAACACCAATTTAAATATTGATTTTGTCAAAATTTTAAGGTAAACAATAAAAATTACACACGTAACAAAACCCTAATATAATGACTGGTTGTCAAATTTTGACAGCCTACTGCCTTGCTATTCTTACAGCCCACATGTAATGTGTAATGGTGGGGGCAAAACCTCCCCCACCCCACGCCCAAAGGAACCATAAACAATAGGGTGAAATTCAATTCAATTCGCAAATAATTTGATATATAGATAAGATCGTTATGGTGAAGTTCGAAATGCCAATAGTAAGTCTTGTACTAGGTCCTTTTTTTATCCTTTTCTACGTACAGTTTACTATTTATGACTATTATCTGGACACTAAAAGAGAGTTCGACTCAATACTTTATTTCTGTCTCGTTGTTCTAATCGATATTAAAAATAAGGTAAACATAGTTTTAACCTTATCGTATGGATTATGTACCAACAACACCTTAACGTATCCTTTTGTACGGAGTAGACCCTAAAGTATCGGGTTTGAACTATTTATCCTCTTTTAAAACCCTCCTGAAATACTTAGAGTCGATATTAAAAATAGATTGATTCAGATAATAATGAGGTAAAGGGATCACGTCTTCTTGTTTTTATTTTTATCATGTGTTCTTGCCTAATGCAACTATAATTGCGTATACTAAGTTACAAACAAGCTTAGTTTTTTTACTCTATTTGATTACTAATTGTTCTTAAAAAGCTTGCATAATTGAGTTAAAGTTAACCTAATCATTTATATCTTATTTAATATTATCCTTCACATATAAATATCAATTTTAGGTTTGACATTTGATTAATTCAAAATATTTTAGTGTTAGTACGTTGTTTGGTGTCACATAATTAATATAATGTAAAATATTAATGTGTCACTAGCTAATATAATAAAGGGTAATTGATGTTTGATTTATAAAATAGTAAAACATTATATTGTAGCGTCACATTACGTTATCGTAATTTTAATTAAGACAACAATGTGACATCGAATTAACATGATTTTTTTTAATAGTACAAAATTGTTTTTTCTGTAAATGATGAAGTGTCTGGTTTTTTACCGAATAGCTAAACGGATCGGCAACGTTGAAACCCTAGTTTGTTTATCCAAATAATTCTAATTCTTGAACAGTGACGACGGAGGAAGAGGGAAGGGAGCCCAGCCCCAAAAAGGAATAATGGGCCTCAGTGACATCAATATGGGCCTGAAGAAATAGCCCAAAATTGGGAAAATTACAGCACGTGGATTAAAGCCTCTTTTGTCATGATACGAGGAGTGAGTTTGCCCATCACTTTGGTGGATGCCCTCCTCGTGTCTGCAACTTCTCTTGTTCCCTCATCCGATAAGCTTTTTTCCTTTAATATTAAAAAATAAGTTCACTCTATCTTATTTTCCCGGGTGTAGCCCGCATTGTCACACCCTCCCGAATGAGTTGGCCGGGCCCGTAATTTTTCTCGTCGGAATTCTCATGCGTCCGATTCGATAATGTCTAGGCAACGCTCTACTTTTATGTTATTTGATATCGTTTTTCTTAAAATATGGTATCGAATAAATGTTACCTTCCATATTTAAGACACCTCTCTCAAATGTTGTAGTAGCAATAAAATCTTAAAAAGAATTTTGTTTTTAATTTTATATTCTCATTCAATCATTAATAAAAATAATTAATTGTTTATATTGATAAATAAATGATATACTTAATTAAAGTGCATATCTGAGATAATGCTAAAAGTTGGGGTAGAAGATGATATTGTGAGAATTTTTAGATTTGAGATTTCTTCCGTGAGGATATAAATAACCGAAATTGACTTTTCTGGTTGCCGGCTGTACCGACTCCATTCTACCATGGAGTTTTGGATTTTCCACTCACGATGTTTCAGATTTTCTTAGGAAGAAATTTGTTCCTATCACCGCCTTCAGACGACCGTAGCTTTTGCTATTTGACCTCAACAGTGATCTTGACTACGTAGTCGAGGGATTCTGAATTTTGTTCCACTTGGACTCTTTTGGTTGTTTTGGTGGCTTCGATTTCTAGAATGGGATTTAAGAGCTTTCAATTTGGATATTGAGAGTGATTTGGGTCGTCACGACGCTCCAGAATTCGGTCGTGGCCTTTTTCTTTTTGTAATGACTGATGTTTTGGACGGGAGGTTTTCTGGGTAAGTTTTTTTTTTTACCGACAGTGCGCCTAATTGCTTGGTGCATCTGTATCGTTTCAAAGGAAAAACTCTGTTATACGAGCTGTTTGCCTGTATTTGGAGATTTATGCCATTATCAATCGCCAGGAGGTCTGTTTTTCTCTTTTGTTTCGAGCAGTATCGGAATCCATGAAGCTCAGTTTCGTCCATCTGAAATATCAAATGAGTTCAATTTTTCGTGTTTTCTCTTTGTTTGTCTTTTATACCGAGGATATGGGGAGATGAATTAGTTTTTTCTTCGCTGTACTGGATTTCTCAAGCTTCCATATTGGAAAAACTGATCTGTAACCTAAATTTGATTCGGGTTTTAATTATCTTAATTACAAGAATGATAATTAGTTTGGTAGTTTTATTGTGTTTCCATTTTTACTTCGTTGCCAGTGTTGATTTTTTCTTTCTGTTGTGATTTTGTCTTTAGGTTTCCTTATTCCAAGGGTTTCTGTTCCTAAAAGTTAGGTCCCTTTTTTGAGCTTTATCACCTGGCCTGGCTCCCTTTATTGGATTGGTTTTTGTTGTACTGTAATTTCATGAATCTCGAGTCTCTAACCATCTGGGTTTCTTGGTTTTGGCTGAATAATTAACTGTCTGCAGTGATCTATCCATCATTTTCTTTTTTGCTCTGAAACAGGTCTCAAAAATTATTTGACAACACCCTGGACGAATGATCCTCCTCTCTTGCATTCGTCTTTTTGGTTAGAAAGTTCTGTTTGGATTGAAGCCCAAGAGAAAAATGGAGGGCTCTTTTGAAGAACTAAGCAACGGCCAGACGACAGATCCCAGACTTCAGCTAATTAGATACTCTCCATTCCAGCCATATACAAAATTTTCATCGCAGTGGTTTAATTTGAGGGTTTTTTATGTAAGAATTAGTAAATTTCAGGTCGGTGATTCGACTTTGGAGTTTCTCACCCTCAACCATATCCCTTTAAGTCCTGATACCCTCTTGGAAGTCAATGGTGTTAGGAGTTGCAGTTACTCAGATGGAGTCTCTTTGCTTCTTAGACGAGACAGGGTCGATAAAGTGTCTGAAGAAGCGACATTTGTGAGCACTGACAGCATAAGATTGACTGGGAGCGTCAAATTTGAGGTCTTTCATAAGGAGGATCTAGTTCTTCGAGGCTCGTTGGATATGTCCAACGAAAATAATGAATCCGTCAGAGAATCTAAGGGCAATAACAAGAGGTGGAGCATGAATTGTGAGTCAGAGATTGGTGCTGGTTCGGCTTTTGCAAAAGGAATCCACATCGGAGGGCCAGAACTACTCGGCCCGGCGATCGAGGTTTATGTTGCCGGGAGCTTCTATGGAAATCCTATTGTCTTAACCAAAACCTTACAATTCAGTATTCGGAGAAAACAAAGTAGAAAATGCGTGTTGGATGCAATACCAGAGAATGATACAGCAGAATGCAATAATGATAGAACATCTCTCCAACATGATCTGCAGGTAACCTTATGTTTTCAGACTGTCATAGCTTTGATGCTGTTTAATGCTTCCTTTCTTCATTGTTTTCATTTCCCATCTTCTACTCAATCTACGTCCATAAATCAAATTTAAATGACATAATAGGAGTATGGTCAGCAACTCCATTGCTCCATCTTTCATGAATTGATGTTCTTCTTACGAGTTTTTCATGCTTTTCGAGCAATATTTCTCCTATAGAGTTCGAGGTCTCACTACATCAGTTTCTAGTCAAAACGAAACCATGACAGTTAATATCTTCTTTCTTTAAACATGATTCATTATTTTATATTGTAGGTTGCAGAATGTGTAAACTGCAAACATGAAAATGAAGAAGAAGATGATGAAGTGTACTACAACAGCAGAAACATGAAGTGGGGGAGGACAGATTACTTGTTGGAAGAGGAAGAAGAAGAAGAAGAAGAGCTTTCATGGTTCAATGCAGGAGTCAGGGTCGGGGTTGGTATTGGATTAGGTATTTGCCTTGGAATTGGGGTAGGCGTGGGCCTGCTCGTGAGAAGCTACAAAGCAACCACTCGCAATTTCAAGAGAAGCCTCATTTGACCATAAATCTCCTTTGCGGAGAATAAATGTCAGCTAAGTGGTGAGTTTGGGTGAGAATTGTGCCTCACCAATGAAAGGTACTCTGTATATGCTTGTTTTTGTCAATTTATGCATCGCATTTAATTAATCAAATGTTTGCACAACAAATCAGGCCTAACCCAAGTTTGATTGTGGTGTGTTCTGTTGAAGAGTTGAATGATTTTGCAATAGATGAATTACAAAGTAATCTTCTAGTACATGAACAGCTTATGAAAACACATGTCACGGAAGAGCGAGCTAATTACATTTGGAGTGTTATCGAGAGAAAGATGATGTGGTCGTGGGGGATCTCGAGGACGGGAAGGAGATGCCTAATTTTGACAAATCTACTAATGAATGTCATCATTGTCATGAGCTTGGACATTTTCAATATGAATGTCCAAATGATGAGGAAGATGCTAAAGTAAATTATGTGGATTTTAATGAGTAATTTTTATCTTTTCCTAAATAGATTTTATTTAATATAAATAATCATTCTTGAAAATTGACAACAAAACAATCTACAATATAATTATTCATCAATATCGTTCATATTTGAAAGATCGTGAATAGTTACACGGTGTCGTGAAACACCAGGTGTGATACTGATAATAAACGCGATAATAGACAGTATAAAAAATACGAAAAGTAAAAAAGACAAGAGATTGACAATGCAGTTCGGTAATTGCCTACGTCTGCAGGACTAAGCTCAGATTTAAAAACATTTCACAGTGTTAAAAATAATTTAATGTTACATTTGAATAGAGAGAATTTTTTATCTTTTTATCAGGATTTAAATTTGATCATATTCAACTTTATTCATGATTCAAACTCGTTTTTAATTAATTGTAAATTTAATTTTAAAATTTAAATTTATAATTCACCTAATTAAGTATTATAATTTACTAAATATTATCTTTTTGGTCTCACCTGATTATTTTAATTAATTTTTGTTCTCAAGAATTAATTAATACAAAATGTCCATTATTGCCTAAATAAATTAGGAAACTACTTCATAGGTTATGGAAATGAAACATTGGATTTTCAAGTCTCGAAAAGGAGTCAGTCAAAATGACTAATGGATAAGCAACTTTAATAGTTTGGTCCCGGTCAACCACAATACATATCAAGAAACACTTACAAAATGAAAGTGATGTAGGGTCATTGACCTACCCTTGCAGTATCACAGAAGATGTGCTAATTAAGGTAGAAATGTTCATATTTCCGGGCGATTTCATTGTCTTGGATATGGAAGAAGATCAAGAGATGTCATCTTAGGAATATCATTCTTAGCTACTGCACGTACACTGATGATTTGTAATTTGGTAAATTAATTATTAGAGTAAATAATAAAACAGTTAAATTTATTATATACCGTGATTTGAAAGCACTCGTTAATAGACCAACATGCAATATAGTTGATGTTATAAACAATATGGAAACTCATGTTTGTGGAAAGAAAGTTTCAAAGAACAATGAATCCCAAAACGATGACGGAACCATGCAAAGACGTACAAAGAATAAGAAGTGAAACTTTGTAACTCAATATGGTCAAACACAATCCACATAATATATATAAGTCAGGCTGCGACTATAAAGTAAATGGTTTTTACGAGACAACATAGACATTTAGCTCTAAAAATAAATAATAATAATAATAAAATAAATATTTTTTTTTTCCTATCTTCATTTAACGTTTTTATGTTCTATGTTGTGTTTTTCTCGCGTTAATTGTTTGCTATCTTCCCACAATCACTTTAGTTGGCATAAAAGTCCTCGCATGCCATCTGTAGGAGATGAAGATGATTAACGCGCTCGTCGACATGACAGTACTTTTTCCGTATTGTTTTTGTCATTACTTTTTGTTCATACATTGGGGACAATGCATTTGCTAATTTTGTAGGGTTTTACTTTATTTTCATATGCTTATCACTTGTCGGCCACATATATTTGTTTGATTGTACACGATTATCGCTATTACTTACATGTTGAAAAAGGTAATAAAAAAATTTAACTGTAGTACAATATTGTCTTTCGTTAGATGGAATTAGCCTATGATAATACCTCGGGTTAGATTATTTCTAGCTCAAAGCCATGATGATATGATGCATGTATATATAGGTTCAATTTGTCTATTATTAATATATTATTTATGAATATGTTCTTCTAGAAACTAAAAAATAAAAATAATTGTATTAGTAATCAATTATATTTTCTTTAACACTTATTTTGTATCTTCATAATCAACGCCATTTCTTGCATAAACTTATTCTAAGTGAATATGCGAAGTTCTACAACGTTACTTACACACAAAGACAGTGTTATGAGTAAGATACCTACAATTTTTCAGGTTGAAAATTTATATATATTTAATAATCTTTAATTTAATGCAAACAAATTATATTTGGTCAAAACAATTGTGTTAGTAAGTTAATTATTCACTTCAGGTATTTAGTTTATACTATTTATGTCTCATGTTTAGTTTTTGTATTACATTTTATTTTTACTCGAGTACTGAAAAAGAGCTAAATTTGAGAGTGTATATATATATTTAAATTAATGTTATTAGATGCATTATAAGCAAAGATTGATGGTTATTGTTAGATTTTTGGTATTTTTAATATATTTTAAGTTATGACGCATAGAAATAATCATATATATAAAATGAAGATGCAAAATTATTTATTTTGGAAACTGAGCCTCGATCCAAAAAAGTCCAAGTTGCAGCTTATAAACGAAAAAATAATTAGTGTCCTAGCAAATGTTGCACCGTGACTCGGATAGTTGAGCTGCGGCTCAACCACAAAAACAGAGTCTGAGTCGTGACCCAACCTTCCTATGTGTGACTCTGGACTTAGATTAGTGAGCGAAAATTACAAAATTCCGTGTGTTTGGAAATATATTTTAGTGACTCTAAAAACCTTATTTGACAATATTTAAATATATTATTATTAGACAAAAAAGGATCCTTGAAAGCCTTGAGACGTATTTTGGATAGCGATCAGATAGAATTTTTCACACTAGACGAGGAAATTGACACGTGTTATACCATTATGGTGACATTCAGGAGACAAATATTCTCTTCTACTTATTTCTTCTTTTTGATTTAATTATCTTCTACATTTTTTTCTTTTAAGTCTACTATGTTTAACTAATTCTCTTCCTTTAAGGAAAAAAAAAAAAAAAACAGATTACTTATTTCAAGTATTATTTGAATGATTTGAATATTCTGTTAATTACATTTGTTATTTATTTGTGTATTCTATTCTTATTGTCTTAAATTTTGTGGTAACTTATTGAATGATTTTATTTGAGGTTTGACAGTCGAAAAAAGTAATTCTTAATACCTTCTGAATATTATAACGTAAAGGCTTAACAACTTGTAAGAGTATTGAGTGTTGAGAAATCTTTTTGAAAACCATTTAATTTTATTGAATGACTAAAAAATGATTTTTATAGAGATAATTGAAATTGTGATTTTAGAAATTAAGATTAGTTTGACACTCGAGAAGAAGAATTTAATGAATTAGAGTTTTTAGTTTATAAATAGTTGTTCAACTAAAAAATAAGTATTTATGAAATCAATCTTCTAGATCTTTTATGAAATAAAGATTTTTTTTAGTGATTTGCTTTTACTTGTTTTAATTTTTAAAAAGAATATATTTCGTTATGCAGATAAATTTGAAATTAATATGAGCAATACTTAGCAAAATTAATAAAAATTACATATTTCTTGTAGATTTGATAACCCTACTCATCACATACTATAAAACTTTGCACTAGACTTTCGCTGTAAATTTATTGCGATATTATCTGGTATAAACAACTTGTCATTATCTTTCTATTTTAAGGATTTCTCTCGAAATTCACGCATCAAACTATAAACTACCCTTTTTAGATAGAAAACGAAATGAAAACTTCCATATAATCTCAACCATAATATCAATACTTTTGTTTTGTTATTTGTTAACCAATCAAGATTGCCATCTCCAAATATAACAATGGCAATAATGAAATTTATACCAATTGTTAAAAAAAGCTTCACACTTGAGTGTTGAAAAGAGTTATTTCATTTGAACTTATTATTTTCTAATCTAATTTATCATATATACTGCAGCATCCATGTAAAACTCCTTATAAAAGTGACAAACAATGTCATTTACACTACTTCAAAATTTAAGGAGTTGGAAAGATTTAGTATGAAACATATTTATGTAATTAGCATGTTCATGCATCATACTAGCATAGCCATAACATTTTGAATTTTATAGCATAAAATTTATTATAATTTTATTGATTACAACATCATGTCTCAATTAATGATAAATTTATTTGCGACTGAAAAACTTGACGGTGATAATTTTGTCAAGTGGAAAAAGAATATGAATTTGATTCTCGTGTATAACAACTTAAAATTCGTACTGTTGGAGGAATGTCCTCCTACTCCTACATCTAATACTCAAGAGGCCCTGAAAGATACTTATGATAGTTGGACTAAAGCAAATATCAAAGTCCGTTGTTATTTGCTAGCAACCATGTATGATATTCTAAGTGTAAAATTTGAAAATTGTGTTATGATTCTTCTCTTAAGAATGAAGTCTTTTCAAGGCATGTTTGACAAACCATTTGACCAAGCCCGTCATGAAGCAATAAAGAGAGTTATGAACTCTAAAATGAAAGCAATAGTCCCAATACGTTAACATGTTATGATGATTATCAGTACTATTCATGAATATGAAATTAACAGAGTTCATATTGATGAGGCAACACAGGCTGATATGATCTTAGAAAGTCTAAACCTAAAATTTCTCTAGTTCAAAAGTAATTATTTTATGAATAAATTGAGTTATGATTTAGTTTAGCTACTAAACGAGCTAACCACTTATGAGTCTATTTCTGTGGATAAGAAAAATAAAGCAAATGTTGTAGAACTTTCTTCATCCGATTCTTCTCTTAAGAAGAGAAAGAAATTCAAGAAACATGTTAAAGGTCAGGGAGGTTAACCAAAAAGAGTCCAGAATATCAAGAAATAGAACAAGTCAAACAAGAAAGGAATATCAAGAAAAAGAACAAGTCAAACATATTAAAAGTCAAGGAGGTCAACCAAAAAGAGTTTAGAATATCAAGAAAAAGAACAAGTCAAACAAGAAAGGCTCAGACCCTCTAAAGCCCAAAGGAAAATGTTTTCACTGTGAGATAGATGGTCATTGTAAGAGAAACTGCAAGCAGTATCTCGAGGAGTTTAAAAAG
The DNA here is from genome assembly GCA_022433055.1 of Begonia peltatifolia. NCBI lineage: Eukaryota > Viridiplantae > Streptophyta > Magnoliopsida > Cucurbitales > Begoniaceae > Begonia > Begonia peltatifolia. The sequence continues at coordinate 1,479,494 of CM039521.1, read as the reverse complement.
AAAAAAGGTAAATTTGATTTACTAATTACTGAATCTTGTTTGGTTGAAAGTGATTTATCACCCTGGATAATTGATTCAGAAATGACTAATCATGTTTGTTGTTCTTTGCAGATGCTAAACTCCTCAGGAGACTAGCTGATGGTGAGTTCACACTCAGAGTTGGCAACGAGGCTGTTGTTTCGGTTTTAGTAGTAGGAGAAGCTAAAATTTATTTTGAGAACAATAAATATTTGTTTTTAGAAAACATTTATTTTATTCCGGAGTTTACTAGAAACCTCATTTCTGTTTCTCGAATAATTGAACAATTATATGCTATTTATTTTAATGATAATGCATTTATTATTTCTCGAAATGGTTTAAATATTTGTTCAGCCTTAATGAAAAATGAGCTTTATATGATAACACCCATTATAAATTCATCAATGTTGAATATTGAAATGTTCAAAGTTATTGTCTAAATCCAAGAAGCAAAAAATTTCTCATACTGATGATACATATCTATAACACCTTAAACTTGGTCATATTAACCTTGATAGAATTAACAGACTTGTTAAGGATGGTCCTTTAAAAGATCTAACTGTTGGATCTTTGTCTGTTTGAGAATTTTGTTTAGAAGGTAAAATGACCAAGAAGTCCTTTATTGGAAAGGGCCAAAGGACTCAAGAAACACTTGAGTTAATACATTCAGATGTATGTTGCCCATTATCTACACAGACCAGATGTGGCTATGAGTACTATGTGATATTCATAGATGATTACTCAAGATATGGATGTACTTACTTAATTTAGCTTAAATCTGAAACTTTTAGAAAGTTTCAAGAATTTAAAGCTGAAGTTGAGAACCAATTAGATAAGACTATCAAGTGTCTTCGATCAAATCGAAGTGGTGAGTACATTGACATTGACAATGAATTCAAAGATTATTTGTTAGAACATGGAATAGTATCCCAACTAACAGCATCAGACACACCTCAGCAAAATAGTGTTGCGGAAAGAAGAAATTGTACATTGCTCAATATGGTAAGATCCATGATGAGCTATTCTTCTCTTCCAAAATCGTTTTGGGGATATGCTTTACAAACAGCAACCTACATACTTAATGTAGTTCCATCTAAGTCTATATCTAAAACACCCTTAAAGTTATGGAGTGGTCACAAACCTAGTTTGAGACACTTTCGTATATGAGAATGTCGAGTCCATGTGTTAGTAGGTAAGACCGGGAAGTTGGAACCTAAAACTGAGATTTACATGTTTGTTGGATATGCAAAAGGTACAAGAGTTTTATAGTCCTCAAGATAATAAGGTATTTATATCGACAAATGCCACATTTCTAGAACATGATTATATAACAAATTATAAACTTCAAAGTAAGATTGTCTTAGAAGAGATTCTATCTAACCAGGTTAGATCTGTTACAACAACTGTTGTTGATCCACGAGATATAGAAAACACCACTCAATCTAGTCAATCCATCATTATACATCATCGCAGTGAAAGGGTAGTATGACTACCATCACAATATCGACATGATGGTGAAGCACAAGTTGCTATCACTGATGATGGAAAAGATGATCTATTGACATATAGATGTGCAATGGAAGACACTTCTGACAAAGAAGCATGGCTTGAAGCTATGAACTTGAAACGAAATCTATGTATTCCAACTCTGTCTGGAATCTCGTAGGTTTACCTGATGGGGTAAAACTCATTGGGTGCAAATTGATCTACAAGAAGAAATTTGGAGTAGACGGAAATGTAGAGACATTCAAAGATAGACTGATGGCTAATGATTATACCCAAAAAGAAGGGATTGACTATGAAAAAACCTTCTTACGAGTAGCAATGCTTAAGTCTATTCGTATTTTGCTTTCCATAGCTGCTCATTATGATTATGAGATTTGACAGATGGACGTTAAGATAGTTTTTTTTAATGACCATCTTGAGAAGACTATCTATATGGAGCAACCAGAGGGTTTCATAGCATAAGATGCAAAGCAAAAAGTTTACAAATTGCATAAGTCTATTTGTGAACTTAAGCAAGCATCCAGGTCATGGTATATGAGATTTGATGATGCAATCAAATCTTATGGATTTTTTCAATGTCTTGATGAATCTTGTGTATACAAGCTCTTCAAGGAGAAGTAAGTAGTTTTTCTGATTCTTTATGTCGATGACATTCTACTTATTGGGAATAGTGTAGGAATATTACCTGACATAAAAGTTTAGTTGGCTAAGCAATTCCAAATAAAAGATTTGGGAGAAACAAGCTATATTCTTGGGATTCGTCTGTTTAGAGATCGCAAGAATAAAATGTTAGCCTTGTCTCAAATATTATATATTGACAAGATGCATGCCAGATATTCAATGTAGAACTCTAAGAAGGGTAATTTACCTTTTCGTCATGAAGTTACTCTTTTTAAGAAGCAGTGTCCTGACATGCCTCAAAAGGAAGAGGATATGAGACGCTATCCATATGCATCAGCAGTTAGTAGCTTGATGTATGATATGTTATGCACAAGACCTGACATTTGCTATGCAGTAAGGATAGTTAGCCGTTTTCAGTTTAATCCAGGATTATATCACTGGATAGTAGTCAAATGCATTCTCAAGTATCTTAGGAGAACGAGAAATTATATGCTTGTATATTCAGGTAGAGATATGATTACTAGAGGATATACTGATTCTAATTTTCAAACTCATATAGATGATCAAAAGTCGATATCTGGATCAGTATATACTCTTTGTGGTAGAGCTATCATTTGGACAAGTACCAAACAAGGAGGAGTTTCTGACTCGACCATGGAAGCCGAGTACATAGCTGCTTCAGAAGCGTCTAAAGAAGTTGTATGGCTACGCAAGTTCTTTAGTGATCTAAAAGTTGTTCATGATATGAATAAACCACTCACACTTTATTGTGATAATAGTGGTGCAGTGGCGAATTCTAAAGAGCCTAGAAGCCACAAAGGTTAAAGCATATAGAAAGAAAATTTCATTTAATAAGAGAGATCGTGCAACGTGGAGACATCGCCATTTTGAAGATTCCAACCACTGAAAATCTTGTTGGTCCCTTCACAAAGATGTTGTCTACAAAGAGTTTTAATAAACATCTTGAAGAATTAGGGATTAGAGATATGTCTCATTTGTTTTAGGACAAGTGGGAGATTGTTGGGAATAATGTGCCCAACAAACAAATGTTATGAACATTTTTTGTTGTAATTAATGAATAACTTTTATGATTAATTTTTATGTTTACATTATTTGATATACTTTATAAATTCAAAGAAAAATCGTTGATTATTTGTGCAATTTTAAATTTACAGATATATTGATATATGTGAGATTAAATTTAAAAAGAAATAATCACATTATTCCATGACTTATATTTGAAGTATAGGATCTTCAAATTAATAAAGTCATAAATATAGTTCACTTTGTTGAGAACGTATAGTCATATCTCTACTATATATGTAGTGACATAAAGTGATTGTATTTTATATAATATGATTATATAGAACTAGAATAGATGAAATTATATTGTTCTTATAATATCTGTTAAATAAAAAACAATTAATTTTATCATAATGATGGTTATATATATATGATCTTAATTCATTGTATTTAGTAGACTCCTATTTCATTTTAATTTATTCTTTGATTTACTCAGTAAAGTTTTGTATGAGTTACATTACATAAACATTGTATTTTAAGAATAAATTAAATGAGTAACTGAGAATACTAACATTGATATAATGAAATCTATAATACAAGATTCCATTGTTTGGTAGTTCAGGAATTGAATAATTAGCGCCCAATTCATAAATATTATGAATTAATTATTCAATTAAGAACTAATGGTAGTCAAGGATAAAGATGTAATATGAGAGGTTAACGGATTTTATACCTAACTCTATTACGAATCTTAATTGAGGATTAATACATACGTAATGACTATATCAATGAACATTATTTTGAGTAAATATACTCTATAGTTCTAAGAGTGCAACTTTAGTTATTTAGTGGAATTACTATAGAATTAATAATTGTGTTATTCAATATAAAGAGTTATATTAATTAACAAATATTATTGGAGCTTGGTACTATAGGTCCATTGGTCCCTCTGTCATCTTATATCACTATTTAATTTTTATGTTATAAGAATAAATATATAAATGATTAATTATGATTAATCATTTATAAATACTCAAATGTATATATTATGATTCAAAATATATAAATAGTTTTTATATTTTGAATTCAAAATAAAATATCTCACGAGATGAGATTGTTTTAAAGGAATTTGAATTAGTTTTGAAGAATCTCATCAGGTGAGATTTGATCTTTAAAATTTAATTGAAATTAGTTATTCAACAAACTATCAAATTAGATTTTTGAAATTTGAATATAATTAGATCTGAAAAATCTGATCAGATAAGATTTGATTTACAATTGATTTATAGTTTATTGATTATTTAAAAGTATATCTGAAGAATATCATAAGATGAAATTATCTTGAAAAATATTAAGTATATTCTAAAAACTATTTTTAGATTATATGATTAATTGATAAATTAATTTATTAGATAAATCAACTGCTAATCAAATTAGATTTGATTAAATAAGATTTATTTTTAAAAATTAATTTTTATTAAAATAAATCTAAAAATTAATTTTTAAATTATATCTATAAAATTGCAAAATGTAATTTGACAAGAAATGACTTTAAAATGGAAAACAAAAGGAGAAAAAGAGATATAATCCCTTTGAGAAAAAAAGTGTGACATTTCCCGTATTCGGTTTTAGGAAAATATTTTCTAAAATCGAAGAGAGACGTCTCATGTATTGAGAACACGTCTCTCCACGAATATAAGAGTGTGTTATTCTTGTAAGTTGGACGCCCACACGTTAGGAAATTTAAATGTAAAGATTTTCAGAGAAGACTCCACGGTTTCAAAGTATTTGGCAAAAAAAACATTTGATCCTGAATTAACTTTATTAAGATCAGACGAGAGTAACTGAGTAAAAACGTTTCTCCAAGAGGTATTTCATTTTATTGTTCGACAATCTAAATCTAATAATTTTTCTTAATGTAAACTGTTTATATTTTAAAAAATACATATTTCTCAAAAATATTTTTCTTTTACACTAACGATCAAAATTTATGGTTTTTGTAATTTTGAAATAATTTTAAAATCATGTGGGTAACACATGTCACTATTATTATAAATAAAAGTGAATTCCGCCATGCATAGGGACTACGAAAACTAACAATTAAAACAATGGCTCTGATGCCAATTGTTGGTTTTCGTAGTTCCTACGCATAGCGAAATTCACTATTATTTATAATAATAGTGACATACGTTACCCACGTGATTTTAAAACTATTTTAAAATCACAAAAACCATAAATTTTGATCGTTAGTCTAAAAGAAAAATATTTTTGAAAAATATATATTTTTCAAAATGTAAACAATTTACATTGAAAAAAATTATTAGATTTAGATTGTGAAATAATAAAAGAAAATACCTATTAGAGAAACGCTTTTACTCAGGTACTCTGTACTCTCGTCTGATCTTAATGAGTTTAATTCAGGATCAAATATTTTTTCCCAAATACTTTGAAACCGTGAAGTTTTCTCTGAAAATCTTTACATTTAAATTTCCTAACGTGTGGGCATCCAACTTACAAGAATAACACACTCTTATATTCGTAGAGAGACGTGTTCTCAACACATGAGACGTCTCTCTTCGATTTTAGAAAATATTTTCCTAAAACCAACTATGGGAAATGTCACATTTTTTCTTTCAAAGGGATTAGATCTCTCGTTTTCTCCTTTGTCTTCCATTTTAAAGTCCTCTTCTGTCAAATCACATTTGACAATTTTATAGATATGTTTTAAAAATTAATTTTCAGATTTATTTTAATAAAAATTAATTTTTAAAAAAATAAATCTTATCTAATTAAATCTAATTTGATTAGCAGTTGATTTATCTAATAAATCAATTTATCAATTAATCATATAAACTAAAAACAATGTTTAGAATATATTTTTAAAATAATTTTTTAAGATAATCTCATCTTATGAGATTCTTCATATCTACTTTTAAATTATCAATAAACTATAAGTCAATCGTAAATCAAATTTTATCTGATCAAATTTTTCAGATATAATTATATTCAAATTTCAAAAATTTGATTTGATAGTTTGTTGAATAATTAACTTCAATTTAAATTTGAAGATCAAATCTTATCTGATGAGATTATTCAAATTTAATTAAAATTTCTTTAAATCAATTTTATCTAATGAGATATTTTATTTTGAATTCAGAATATAAAAATTATTTATATATTTTGAATTATAATATATACATTTGAGTATTTATAAATGATTAATTATAATTAATCATTTATATATTTATTCTTATAACATAAAAATTAAATAGTGATATAAGATAACAGAAGAACTGATAGACCTATAGTACTAAGCTTCAATAATATTTGTTAATTAATATAAACTCTTTATATTAAATAACACAATTATTAACTCTAAAGTAGTTCTACTAAATACCTAGAGTTACAGTATTAGAACTATAGAATATATTTAGTCAAAGTAATGTTAATTGATATAGTCATTACATATCTATTTATTCTTTATTAAGATTTGTAATAGAGATAGTATAAAATCCGTTAACTACTCATTTAATAAGGTGATTGTATTTTATATAATATGATTATATATGTAATTCTCATTTAATAAAATAATTATAATATATATTTGTTAGACATATTATTATCAACAATAACTTCCATCTCTAAAGGTACCTTTGATTATGGGTGAGCATAACCAAATTGACCCATGGGACTCGAACCAAACTGGTCTCTCTAGATCTGTTCACTTGAGTTATTTAAGGGTTTTAGAACCTGTAGGTTTGGTTTTTAAATTTTTGTCTCAGTTACTGTTCTTCTTTCAGTGTGACAGTCAAAACCAAAACCGAACCGAAGTCCGAATTCTAAAAACCGGCCAAGAGTTGAAGACCCGCCCTTCCCTTGAGTCCCGTTCTGTGCGACTGCATCTGCAAGTCAACGAGCAACGCCTCTCAAGTGTCACCCCACACAGGGTTTCCAGTTCCCACCCTCTTCTCCTGTGCGAGTCTCAGTCTGACGGCTGACACTTCTGAGTTTGACACTCAAGTGCGACGGACGGCCGACAGTATTTTCTTGTCGTCTCGGAAGTTAGACGACCTCGCGATCTCTGCAAAATCTCTCGATCTCTCTATGCTCAGTCTCAGTCTTAAAACTACACTCTCTGTAGTCTTTATGCTCGACGCTCACTGCTCAATGCCCAGTCCTTTAAGTTTCTTTCATAAGCTCTAACCAGAAGTTTAAATTGCTCCTCTCTTAGATAGCTCAGTCTGTGTTCAGTGTTTGTTTACAGTGCACTGTGGATGAGTGGTCGATCAGTGACTTTGTTAGATATCTCTTCCTACGTCCCGAGGAGTGAATATAATGTTTTTGTGATTGTTTTGAATATTAGATAGATTAGTTTGTTAGCTTCTCTAGTTGACATAAAAGTCCTCGCTTGTCAACTGCAGGAGATTAAGATTATTAACACTCTCACCGAAGTGAAAGTACTTTCTTGCCCTCTTGTTTTTGTTCATACATTGGAGACAATGTATCTGCTAAGTTTGGGAGCTATGACTTTATTTGTTTGTTTGATCATACATTGAATATATTGGCAATCAATGATGTTTTCTTTAATATCTATTTGTGTCTTCATAAATCAGTGTCATTACATGCTTAATTTACTCTAAGAGAAAATGTTAATATGTGCAAGGTTACTTACACACACAAACAAGAATTATGAACAAATTTTAGTTGGAAGTTTTGTATATATTTAATAATCTTTAATTTATTGAGAGCGATAAATCTTATGATTCTTCCAGGCAAACAAATTCGATTTGGTCAAAACAACTATGTCAATAAGTTCATTTTTCATTTCAAGTATTTAATTTCTAGAATCTATATCTCATGTTTGATTTTTGTGTTACATTTTAATTTCGCTCAAAGATTACGAAAAAGTTAAGTTTGGGGGTGTGATAACTCTATGAAAATTACAGTTATTATCATCATTCTAAGTAAAGTTTGATGTTGTTGTTAAGTTTTTTGGTATTTTTAATTTATTTTAAGTTATGACGCAGAGAAATAATCATATATGTAAAATGAAGATGCACAATTACTTGTTTTGGAAAATGAGTCCCAGGCCAAAGAAGTTCAAGTTGCGGCTTATGAAACAAAAAAATAGTTGGCGACCTAGCAAATGTTGCACCTTGGCTTCGAATAGTTGATCTGCAGATCAGCCACGGAAACAGAGTCTAAGTCACTCCCTCAACACTTCTGTGTGTGGAACAGAACTATATTAGTGTACAAAAATTACAAAATTTTGAGTTTGGAAAGATTATTTAATGAATCTTAAAACTCGAGAATATTTAAATATAATATTATTAAACAAAAATAGATTTTTGAAAGCCATAAGACGTATTTTGAAAAGCGATCAAAGCTAGACGAGAATATCAGCACACATTTTATACCATTATGGTGACATTCGGGGCACAAATATTCTCTCCTGCTTAATTCTTCTTCCATTTGATTTAAGTATCTTATGTTTAATTCTACAACGTTAAACTAATTCTCTTCCCTCATAAGAATGATAGATGGTTTATTTCAAGTATTATTTTAATTAGTTATATTTTGTTAGTTGGATTTAGTATTTAATTGTAATATTTTATTTTTATTATTTTTAATTTTGCAAACACTTATTAAATAATTTTATATTTAGAATTTTCCCTTATCTTGTTGAAAATTTTCTTCTTTTCATTCGACACTTGGGATTATTACATGTCGCGATCATGCCATGTTGCCACTTAGGGAATGTATAGGTGTACATATATATACACTCATTACATTATTTTATTAATTTTAAATAATTTAATATTTTATTGTAAAAAAATAAAATTATATGGGTTAAAATCAATATCATTCATAAACTATGAATTTTTTTTTAAACAGAACTCTAAATTATTATCTCTAACAATCCAAACCTTAAACTATCAAAACCCTAACAAATCAAATTATGGTGGATGTCCGATCACTTTCTGTTCACTGTATATGCTTGAAAATGGACGACCAATGTAAAAACAACGGTCGTCCATTCTAGACACGTCAGATCGACAAGACGATTAGCAGGGTGGAGATTGTCCGCTCTACTTGCGGTGCATAGACTCTAAAATGAACGACTGTTCTTCGAGAAACAGACGTCCATTCCATGGAACATTATGAGAATGACCGAGCGTGTTCTGAAAAAGGCGGCTGATTTCATCATCAAGGATGAGAATGGATGGCAGTTTTAAGAACATGGTCGTTCGTTGTTAAAATTAGGGCTAGAATAGAGAATCACTACTCCTACAACGGTCGTGCGTTCCCCGACAGTATATAAGCAAACAAAGGCTAAAACTCGCGAAACCTTCAGAAAATCCACAAATGCTCTCCACCATTTCGTGTTTTTGTTTTTCAAAATTTGACCGATTCACGCCCCACCTTGTGCATTTCTCCATTCTCAATTGTTTTATTCAATTTGCATCTAAAACCTCACGAATCCAAGATTCAAAATTAAAAATCCACAAATCACAAATTTGGCTTAAATTTCCAAATATCCCTCTAAAATGACTGAGCGATTGGTTATTAGACGAAAGGTTAGGCTGACAGAACCTTGGGCACTGTCAATGTCGTAAGGAGGTCTGGTAGCAGGTGGCTCGATGGAATGTTGGGCGCCGTCAATGCCAGACGTGCAACGAAATCGGTCGGGGTTCTTGTCGATGAATTTCGCAATCAGATATGTCTGGAGTAGTTTGAGCTGAATCTGCTACACTGCTTGGTGATGCATTCGAAGACTGTCAACTTTAAAGGTTGGGAGTCCTTAGAAAAGCTGTACAACAGTAGGAGATTCGACCCCGGCTTTATGATTTTTAGTCACATGGATGAGATTAAGCGGACACGCAATAAGAACCTACCCTACAGTGTGTTGATTCAGAAGATCATCGAGCGACTTGAGCTTCAGTTACCATCTGAAGAGTAGATGAGATCGCAGCGGACCCCCCAATGTATTTGGCAAGCTTCATTTGATTTGGATGGGTCTAATCGAAGTCGACGGAATTTAAACGTTGAAAAGATATCAGGGGGCTTCCACTTTTCAGGATGTTCATATGGAAGAAGCTATAGCACGGCCAAGTTCTACCAAAGGTCATCCTAGAGGGCTAGTAGGATGGAGATAAAGGCTCTTGGAGACAAACTCCATCAACTTGAAGTTAGACAGATGGAGTCTCTTACAGAAGTGATTGAGTACCAGGGAGATACGAGGTAAATCATTCTGAATTGGATGGAAGCCGATGACGATGTCCCACCTCCGTCGATCGTTGACGACAATGTCCCACCTGATGTCCCACTGTCGTCACTCTAGTTTATGTTATGTACTTTAGTTTCCTGTAATTTAGTTTGATATACTTTAGTTTGATGTAATTTAGTTTATGCTATAAAATTCTGGAACTTTTTAGTTATTTGAATATGCAAGAACTGTTTGAAACTAACTACGGGAGAGTCATAAATATTTCTGACAACATATTGTTCACTTGAATAATTCATGCGACAACATATTGTTCACTTGAATAATATTGTTCACTTGCATAATTCACGCGAGTCGTTTAATAATGCAGTTTCATTATTGGCCAGGGACAAATCGATCTTGACCATATTCAAGATGATTCGAAAGTGCTTGATGATTTCTTGTGCTAAACATAAAAAAAAAGTTTGGGAAGCTAGAACGTGCAACTTGAAATTGGATCTAAATATTTCTGTTGTATACAAATAAAATACCTTGAATTGTTCGTCGCTCTTCCTGTTTTAAGTTTTTTAGCATTGCTTCTTGCTCATTGGCAAGACTTGGTGTAATGTTCACATTCAAATCATTCCTCATATTCTCGATAATAGAAGGAATTTTCCATGTAGGTTGACCTTTAAACCTATCCAAATAATAGTTTGCCACCTATTTTGCAATAACGTGAAGATTCTCAATTTTTCTTGCACATCTGTGAGAATCGGTGTAACTCTTTATTTGAAATATAAGCTCATTTTGCATGATTGAAGCATGCAGTCGCCAGTACATCCGTCTTCACACACTACAATGAGTCGCCAAGTTTCACTTTTAATGAATTTGATGTCATATTCATTATTCAAAGCATATTCAACTATTTCTTCTCTAATAGTCTGTAGAGAACTATATTTTTTACTCAAAGAAAAATCCATAGAAATTTATTCCCTTGCCAGTATACTTTTCGCCTCGTTATCTTCCGACTCAACTGGTGTTCGAAGTTCATCGTCTCGAATTTGCGAGGTTGAATGCACTCTATTTCTCCATCATCTTCTAAGTGATCGAATACTCGAAGATCACCGTATCTGGTCGTGTCGTATGAATACCACTTTATGTTGACATCAACTCATCTACTTGACTAAGAATCTATCAACGTCGCTAATAAAGAGAAAAATCAAATGTCGCTAGAAATACGATGTCGCTAGCGGTTTTAGAGTTTTCAAGATCTGTAAATTCAGCATTAAAGGTCATCTACTTATATAGTATAGGAGAACGGATGTCCGTTCTAGAGAACGATGTTTGTTCAATAACTGGTCCGTGACTCAATAACTATCACGGGTCAGACATTGATTGGGGTAACTGGCGGTCGGTTCATGAAACGACTGTCCGTTCTTGATAACCTTTGATCCTGCAAAACAAAAGTTCTGGACACAAGTCCCAAATAAGGTTACTCGGTTAAATCCAAGAACGCTTCTTGAATATGCAATCTAAATTTCAACCAAACAACAACCAATTGCAATGAAATTAGAATGATAGACTATTTTATAAGTCAAGAGTATTTCATGCAAATTTCTATGTTAGAATATAATCACACGAAAAAAGATAAAACAAATACTTGTAACCGGTCCGTAAGTAACATTGGACTTTCAGGTGTATGTGATCTTTCAAGGAAAATCACAATGGCACAAGGCTTGCTTGGCTCAACTTTTCCCTCCTAACTAAAGTTTTAGTTAGGATGAAGATAAGATGAGAAATAAGAATCACCAAACAACCACGGACTTGGCAATAATTGGAGGCACAATCTCCACCCAAATTGATAAACAATCCGAGGACTAATCTTGAAGATGATGATGAAGATAATCCGAGGTTATAAGAAAATTGTCTACTAAGATACTAATATAACCTTAATTCAATGTAAATGTACAAATGAATCAATAAAATTTTCTTACTGAAATTTTGATTTTCAGTGTAACTGTTTTTTATATGTGTACAAATATATAATCCTTTTTATATCCTAATTCCATTTTGAAAAAGGGGTTGAGCATTAGTTAAAAATGTATTTTATTTGACAAAAAATAAAAATTTGTTGAAATACAAAAGAAAATTTAAATTAGTGACAATGCTAATTGTATATTATTACTCATCAATAAATAAAAAATATATATAATATCTAAAACTATAAAGAATGTTTTTTTATGATAAAAAACACATTGATCTCGGTTATTTTGATAAAAGAAAAAAAAAAAGTCTGTTGAATGGCCTATTCTCCCCTGTTGGAATAGGCAAGTAAATTCCTTCCATTAAAACCATACATGAGATTCTCACCTCATATAACTCAACAGTCAATTCTTTTGGTGTCTCATTCAAAGAAAAAATGAAAATTTACCATATCTAATCTAATTGATATGATATTTTTCATAGATCTAGTCTTTTTTTTTTTTCTAAAATCAATAATGTCTGCTACAAACTCCAAAATCAATGCTCTTCAACTAAATCTAAGGTAGTTTAAAGGTAATTCCACCCAAAACTTATTATTTTCATCTCAACTATAAGTGTGCAATGCTTCAATCTTCAATTAAGGGTTGAGATGATTTCTTCTTCAACAAGTTGATCCTCAATCCCTTAATTTGTGTAAGGAGCTGATAACTCAAATTCAAAAACATAATGGCTCCCTCCTTCTTGATGATGGATCGGGCTTCTCCTTGTAATGCCTTTCTTTTTTGGAGTCAAACCTCCTGGTTCTGGTTGCTTGGTCTTGATCTTCAAAGCCTTGTGTGTCATGTCTTTACCATCACTAACTTAGCATTCATCTAACTTAACCACATAATCTAATGCATGCTTATATAAAATAACAATAAGGCCAACATTTGCCAAATAAATGAAATAATTAAAAATTACATAAATTTGATTCTAGGAAGACAAATTCCTGTTTGAACTTAAGTTGTTTCTTCATGTGTATTCCATGTCTGCAATTTGGTTGACTTTGTTCATGTCTTCAAAGGTTGGTTTGTCATCCAAACACTCTAAATAGACATTCACCTGCAAAAACAATACAATAGTCAATAAATAGATTGGTGATGTTATGAACTTTGTCTTAAGAACACGTCATGGGTCTCCTAAGGATATTAGTTCTCTCAATCAGTGTTTAGCCCATGAAAATTATCAGGGGAACAGACGGTCATTTCTCGAAGAACGGTTGTACGTTACGGAGTCTATGAACCGCACGTGGAACAGACAGTCTCCACCCTCCCCTAATCGTCTAGTCGATCCGACGTGTCCGGAATGGACGATCATTGTTTTTATATCTGTCATCTAGTTTTGGGCGTATACAGTAAAGGAAAAATGATCGGCCGTCTACTAGAGTTTGATTTGTTAGGGTTTTGATAATTTAAGGTTTGGATTTTTAGGATAATAGTTTAGGATTTTGTTTAAAAAGTAATTTATAGTTTAGGGTTGATATTGGTTTTAACCTAAAAGTAAAATAAGAAAAAAAGAAAGGAAAGAAGGGTTAAAACCATCATTCTCTCTGTTACGCAGCGCCGCGCAGGGAGAGGGGAAAGCACAACGAACTCATGTGGTGTAAAATCCGTCAAAAATTTTCTCCGCCCAAATTTCGAGTAAATTTTTTTCGCAAATTTTATATGTAATTCTCTTTTTAGAATAAAAGGTGCAGCATATAAATTTTTGGCCACGCGTAGCACGTTCTTGTAATTTAAGAATATTAATTAAA
>CM039521.1:1440159-1455347 GCA_022433055.1 Begonia peltatifolia | reverse complement strand
AGCCTTAGATTAGGCGGTGGACCTCTCTGAGGTTGATCGTCTAATCTAGCGTTTCTGTTAGGGCCTCTTCCGGGTCGTGACATGTGGACTTTCTAAAACCCTCTAATGTTTGGAATCTGCGAACAAAACAGCAAAGAAAGCATCTATTTTTACAGGGCAACATACTGAAAACAACAAAAAGAGAGGAAAAACACCTTGCCAGAAGTTCATCTGGATTGAATCTCAGCAATAAAATATGTTATGAACACAAAAATGATAGGTTGAACCCAAGTGAAGGTTAAACCAATTAGATGGAGATAATTATCAGGCAAGAAGTGGCAATAAAAGATGAGGTCCCCTCTTTCTGATTATAAGATAGCCCTTACTCCATTTCCTAAAAGAAATAGAAAGGGCAAAGAACAGATATAACTCATCTTAACTCATATAAGGTAGTCCCTCACTCCATTTCAAAGGAAATGGAAAAGGCGAACAAGAGAAGCCTATATAAAAAGTAGCCCTTTACTCTATTTCCTAAAGGAAATAGACAGGCCGAGGAACTCATATTAGGAATTATTTGAGTAATCCTGAAAATTTACACAAGAGATACTCGAAAGCACTGAAGGGTGATCTCAAAGGTAGTCATTTTCGGGAACCAGCACCATTTTAGCAACATCTAAAGTCCAATAGCTTTAAAGCTCTCTAAAGGAGTAACCCGCCTCGAAAAGAGCAATCCCTTGACTTAGCGATTTATGGGTAGACCAAGGTTGGATTCACATGTGTTTGAGTCCCAAGTGGGAACGACCCTTCCTTCAGGATTCGCATCAGTCATGATATCTGTGACTATGTCGAACAAGCTTTTGTTAGAAATAATAGGCAGTGTATCTGGGACGTCGATGGAGATCACATGCATAACCCAAACATTCAAAAATGATGTTGCAGAAACAACCAAGTTAAAGAAATGAAAAGCAAAGTCCATTTCCATTCAAAATCATCTTGCCATCTGTATTCATCATACTGTTAAAAATGTTAAGTTTTTGGAGTGTGAAACATATCAAACCTCTGACAACAAATGTTTTCCAGCAACCCTAGTTTAATTCTTACACTTCCAAAGATCGATCTCATGCCTAGTCCATCACATTCCACTCAGATTTCCAATTTATACCAATCCCATTTACATAGGAGTTGCAGACAACACGCTTCCAGTGCTAAAGTGAAGACAATAACCAGCAAGGTGGTTTCTCTAACCTTTGTGGCCATTGGGACACTCGATCAGATGCACCCAATGCAACTTTGTGCATACATGCATGCAATGTTACGTTCCTATCAAATTACATCAATTAGATGAAGTAGACACACGGAATAAAAGAAATAGCCTTTTTTGCAGGATATTATATGCTTTAGACTTCTTCAAATAAAGTAACTCTAACGTTCGTTATCAATTTGTTGGAAGAAGAGGCGGCAGTTCCCAGGAAGAAGAGAGAGAGTCATCAATCACCACTTCCCTTCAATGCCTGCTTCTAAGTAAACAGTTTGCTGTCAACGCCGCAAACTAAAAGGTTGGTTTAAAAGGCTCCCAAACACTCAAACAAAACCACTTATTTGGACGTATAAAATCAAACCAAACCAAATGTGATGATACGTTTGAAACAAAAGACAACAATAGTTAAAAGGAAATCATAGCAATAAGTAGGTATGGTATGGGAATACACAACGCGAGTAGTAAATTTCAACCAAAAGCTAAAGTTTTAATCATGAATAACTCAAGCAGTTTAGAGAAAAACTTAGCCTTATTTGAGAAGGAAAGATTCTCACCAGAAACGACAACGGTAAAATGGACAGAATGATACCCAAAACGCAGATTGTATACATAGAAAAACGACGGAGAAAATCAGAGATAAAGCAAACAAGACCACTGATCTCTGTCTAACAAGACAGAGGAAGAAGAAGCGTGATCTTCAGCCTGCAAACATCAAACCATCTATCTCTCCAACAACACGCATATGAAGAAGAGATCTCAATTTCATTTTCCCATAAAACTGTAAGGAAGAACACTTTCTCAGTGACTCAAACAGAAATTAGCGCATTTTTCGTACTGTTTATATGATTAATATATAATTATTTCCATTACTTGTTCATCATATCCGTTGTCGTCCAGCGGTTAGGATATCTGGCTTTCACCCAGGAGACCCGGGTTCGATTCCCGGCAACGGAATGATTATTATTTTTCATCCGTTTTTTTATTTTTGCCTTTTTCGACCGACAATACAAACGACCTGTCGTCCATTAACTTGTGAAAGGTGTGGTTTTTATTACATGTCGATTCAATGAGATTATGTAGAGAGAGTGAGGATCAATTCCTCCGCCCACCCCTTCCCTTGAGCTTTGAAACTAACGGGGTTGGGCATTGAAATTCAACTGCCATTTTCTGTGTTTCTTAAGCTGCTATTGTCTGATCATCGTCTTTGAGAGAAGTAGAGATTGTCAAGCACGATGAAGAAATCGAGGGAGGAGAGAGTAGAGTCAGTCTGCGAGGAAACGTCCTCTATGTGTTCGACAAAATGCCTCAAGGAACCTTGTCTCACCTTGGTCTGCGCATTCCATTAGCCTTGATGAAGAGATTAAGGTTAGTCTTTTTAAGGATTATAAATCTTCGTCTGCGCACTCCATTTAGCATGGCCGTTAACAAATATTCTACAGAGCTGTTTGGCATGTACTGTAACTCATAGCCGAGAATTTGTGTTGAACTATAAACACAAAATCCATGAAAAGTTTTATTTATTTGTTGTAACATCTGCTCGGAACTGTTTGAGAGATTGAAGTATCAAGAATGATCAAGATGGGGCTCCTAGTTTTCCAATGCCAACTTTGGTAATTATAAGTATAGTAATATGCAGAAGGACATATAATAGTTGGAAATTCTGCATTTGTGATAAAATCAGCATCTTCTTCTTCTTCGAAGAAGCTGAGGATGACATGGAGGTATTCAGTGTTTTCTACTTGACCATGGAGTTCATGCTTCGTATCCCAAGCTCTTCCTCAATTTACTTGTTTTCTGGACAACACAGGAAACCCATCACTTATGTTATCTCAAAACTGAATTCATGATTCAGAAAGTTGTTTGATTGCAATATTTAAAGATGTCTTTTCAAATTTTAAGAACGTGTTCTGTTTAATGACACAGTTTTTGGACATTAATTTTTATGTTTTCTATTAAAAAAATTGATTTATTGCAGAAATTTAATTATTTTATAGATGAAAACAACCAGACGTGAAATTGAAAAATTGAATTTTTTTCATAAATTCGGAGTTTTAAAGCTGATTCTTCTTTAGGAAAAGTTAGATTTTCTGGCACAAAAATGAAGAAAAGCAGATCAGGGAGAGAGAGGGAATCAACCTTGGACTGAAGAGCAAGAGGATCGAGATTGGCGGAGCGCAAGGACATCTTGGCAATCTCAGAGACGGCTGCGTTTCGAACGGCCGGCGCATCACTGATCAAGTACTCGTAAGCAGCGTCGAACGCCTCCAGCCAAAACCTCGGCAACCGAGCCCTGCTCTGACTGTACATATCCCACATACGCCTCACCACTTTTTCACCCTCTTCCACTTCCTGTATTTTCCAAAACCTGCGTTATTGACGAATGTACAGAAGAAGGCGAGAGATTAAAGACTGAAATAAAACATACCAGTATATCGAGATTTTCAGAAATTGAAGAGTCGAATTCATCGGAGACTACAGCGAGATTTCCGGCGGACCATTTAAGAGTGACGGAGCCAGTGAAGACCGACCAGAAGGCGAGGAGGAGAATCAGACCCAACACCCAGAACTTGTAACGCGTCTTACCCAAAACACTGAACCAAGCTTCGGAGCTTACTTTACTCGCCGGCGCCGCTGTCAGAGAATCCTGACCTCTCATTGGCAACCACCAGATTCAAGCTTCAGATCCCAGAAAACAGAGTTCGTCAGAAAAAGGCAGAGAGAGAGAGAGAGAGAGAGAGAGGGAGTTATTATGGGGGAGGAAGGAGAGTAGTTGGGCAGCCATAAAACTTGAGGAGACTTTCATGGCATATGGGGCCCAGAAGAAGAACATGCAGACAATGGATTTGGGGGTACGAGACAAGAAAATGGGACCAAGAAAGAAGTCAGTAGGGTCAAGGGTGTCTGAAACTAACTAGGTTGACGAAGAGAGCAAGATGACAGCCAGCCAGCCTCCATCAATGGGCATGTTCTCATTAAGGTACACTACATCCGTGTGGGACATAACAGACATTTCCAGATTCTCGCTGTCCACATCTCCACCCTAAGCATCGCCTCTTTTCTTAAAGTAGCCATCATTCCTCGTTAATTTTTTTAAAATAAATAATAATTTAAAATTATAGACCAAATATCTGGAATTATGTTTCAGATTTGTAGTTACTCCGGCTAATCATTCTGCGGTGATACTCGTCCCTGTCAACCCAATCTTTGCATGCATACAAGGCTCGGTCCACCTTTTTATTTTTAGTTATTTGGTAGCTTCCATCTTGACACCGAAACTTGAGTGTCGCCACGTTGAGCCAAAAATCGGATTGGATCATGCGTTCGACTCAGGGCTCCAGTTCAAACAGTACAAATTTGAGTGAAAAGTAGACTCTAAAGACTTGTTTGACACGTCAATGGGTTGAAAGATCAATAATATTTTATTAAGTAAAATTTAAATAAAATACTAAATTATAAAATATTTTTTAATTCAAACACTAATATTTTTACGTTAATTCAAATAATAAATTATATGCGGCTAATAAATCGACCTACTTTATTAAATAAATGTTAAAAATTATATAATTTAAATACTAAATTATGAGATATTTTTAATTCAAACATTGAATTAAGAAAATTACCATATCACTCCTTTTGTCTCATAGGTTGTAACAAAATACAACCAATATAATACAACCTAAAATACAATTGGAAGACAGGAGCGTCCACATTTTGCCTGCAATGAGAAGACGGAACATTCATTGTCCTTGCAAAACAAATGCACCTTCTATTCGGTTTTTTCCACTGGACGCTGCGAAAAAGACGAGTCTTGAACACTCGATCCCGCCGCGGGCTTAAATTCATAAGGACCTTCCCTTGTTACTATAAGCACCATGTATATTCATCAAAGTCACGTTCATCTCACTCCACATTCACTTTGAAGCAAAATCATACCCTCTTCAAAAACAGTTGTCCAGATCTTGAATCCATCCCAAACAACAGATAAGAGATGAGTAATCTCC
The DNA here is from genome assembly GCA_022433055.1 of Begonia peltatifolia. NCBI lineage: Eukaryota > Viridiplantae > Streptophyta > Magnoliopsida > Cucurbitales > Begoniaceae > Begonia > Begonia peltatifolia. The sequence goes on along the minus strand of CM039521.1, from coordinate 1,450,109 downwards.
AACCATCTCGAACTCATTCCAAATCACAACATCCATCATGTACATCCGGAACTCGCTCGTATTCCTAACCCATCTAAGAGCATGAAACATTAGACTAATCATCAAGAAAAACGTCGTCGAAACAAAAGACAGCATCAATAAGAGAGTCATGTAATATTTATTTCGAATTTGATCTAATTGTATTAAGTTTGATTAGATCACATTATATGTGTAGCTTAGACATGTCTTCCAGTCGACCCGAGTAGACAACAGTAGATGAAAACGTACAGTTAGAATCTTTGTCGGAAGGCATGTTCTTCGGTGAAAGTCTCCCAAAAGCACAATAATCTGTTATGTAATATATGGAGCTTCACTAACTAAGGGAATAAACTTCTTTTCTGACTCTAATCATACGCTTAATAGCTTTTAAACTTGGTGTTTTATATTCACATGCTTATCAAAACATTCTCTTAAATTATATAAAGCAGCTCAATTTGAACACAAACAAGGGCTATGACAGTAGACAACATCAGAAGCTGGAAAAATTAAGGGTGAAACCAAACTTCCATCCATACTCTTACTCTGCGCCGACCCCAGTCTCATTCTCATTGTTCATTTATTTCAATTATTAGAGATAATGGCATCAGTATATTCGGACATTGGTGCCCCTGAACGACTCTAGAATTAGGTGCTTCATGCTCAATAGACTCTTGCAATTCAAATTGTCCCACTTTTTCAACTCTCTTTTGTCATAAGTTACAAAGAGCGCAAGGACATTAAATCCTAAACACAAGATCAGGAGCCATGCACTGTTAGAACTATCGTAATGTTCTCTTTCCATACTTTAATTCATGTAGTTAATCACAAGAATTAAATTAATATTGTCACGACCCAGAAGCATATATAACAAAATGTTAGGTGAAGAGGACTCAATCTCCCAACCAAAGACTTGGTCGGAGTCGAAAACTTGAACGCATTATCAAAACTCAAAAATCCACGTAGTGATCACAGATATAATAATGTGATAATTAAATAACAGTTGAAAAAGATCTAAATATTCAAGTTCAAATCAAATAAGTCTCCTATACATCCAAATATTAGAAATTAAAAAAACACTCAAATAAGAAAATAAATAAAATGGACCATAGCCAAATTCTAGCCAGTGATTGCTCTTGTTCTTGTCTAGAAGGGAGATGGTTGTTTGGGGTGAATAACTAACTCAGTAAGAATGTTATACTAAATGTAATGCATGTAAAACTTTATTTGCTTTTTATTTCAAAACATGAATGGTTTTCAACATCTTTATAAAAAAAATCACTTTCCATTGTTTTAAGAAAACATATTTCACAAGCAACCAATGTAACATTATTTAAAACGTTGTTAAATACATAAACAATTATACTAAAATAAGTCATCATCGTACATTTCACTCATAATCATCCTAATAAAAATGAGGGTCACACAAAGACCTCTCTTGCACACTAACACAGAAAGACAACGACCGAAGGTGCAACAACAACTCATGACTTAGGAAGAAGTGAAAAGTAACGGCGATCTAAAGATTCATCAATATTACCCATGTAACTGTCGAGAAAGATTGACACGACACTACCCATAATCTAAAATAAATAAACATATCCTAATCAAGTTAAGTAATTAAAAATTCAATAAGCACGTCATCATCGTCATATTATCTATTATTGTAATCGTGCAAACAAAACAACTTTCACACAATAAAAAATGTACAGAGATATTCTTATAATACTTTGACCTTATTTAAAAAAATCAATTTCCATTGTTTTTAGAAAACATGATTCACAAGCAACGACATAATATTTAAAATGTTATTGTATACATAGACAATTATAATAAAATAAGTCATCATTGTATATTTCACTTTATAATCATCTTAATGCAAATAAAAGTCACTCAATTACCCTTCTTGCACACTAATACAAAAAGACGACAACTAAAGGTGCAACAACACTTCATCAGTTAAAAGGAACGTGAAAAATAATGGTGATCTAAAGATCCATCAATGTTACCTATGTAGCCGTCGAGTAAGTTCAACACGACACTACCCGTAATCTGAAATAAATAAACATATTCTAATCAAGTTTAGTAATTCGAAATCCAATAAGCGTGTCATTATCGTTATATTGCCCATTATTGTAATCGTGCAAACAAAATAACATTAACGCAGCAAAAAATGCATTGAAATATCTTTCTAATACTTTGACATTAAAACTGTCCAAAATATCAAAAAAATTCATTCTCCCAAATATGTATATCACAACAATATAAAATAACATGCATAAATGATAAATGTGTTCATCGTATATACATATACGTAAAAAAAACTAACGTGTTGGCGATCAGACCTTGTCAAGTTTTTTATAGATGACAACTCATCAAAATAAAATTTAAAAAAAACAATGATGCAATGCAGTATAAAAAATATAAAACTCTTACTTCAACGATTATTGTTTCTCTTACGTGCAAGATTGACAACCTCTTGCACCGGGTCAAAATCCATTAACCTATCCGAGCCTAAAACAAAAATCAAATTCATGAATATCCATTTCAAACACTAAGAGAAAACATAGGTGAATCTTATAGTAGAACTAAGGAAATACTATAAACGACAGCAAAATGTTTCATTTCACCAATGTTGATGCTCGGAGTCCAGCAAAGACTCTCTCTCTCTCTCTCTCTCTCTCTCTCTCTCTCTCTCTCAAGAGAAATGGAAGAGAGGGGATTAAAGTTTTCCTTTTCTTCCCCCTTTTAAATTAATTTAATAAATTCTATATATTATTTAAAAATTTTGAATTACCTATAGTTATTTTCTCATAATTACCCATTCTATTTTTCGTAAATTACCAATTTTAATCAATTTACGTGATCACAAGTTAAGATGAGTCACATATTAATCATTCAACATTGCCAAAAAACTAACATGTCAAAATTAATTAAAATAAAAATATTAATTTTTACAAACATTCCCAATTATACTTGATATAGATGAATCAACTATACCTGATAAGAAATAAAACTATACCAGCTCACAATAACCAATAATAATATGAAAACAATAACTCAAAACAATAGCGCATTCCATCACAAAAAACCGGGCACAACTTTGATACCTAATAGTTTGACTAAAAGTATCGACTTGTAAGTGCTAACTTGGTCCATTTTTAAGCAAAATGTCAACTTTCATTTGGACCTATTAATACTCGTATAACTATATGTTCTAACCTTGACATGTTAAGACAAATTAATCTAGAAAGAGGGGGTTAATTTATAGCATATTTCTTCAATCAATCTATTTTGCAGTGCAAGGTATCATAATAAAATTAGTTGCACCATAAAAAAGAGTCACTAAGAAATGCATCTTTTTGAGGCGAGGACTGCCAAAAAACAAATGCGCAGACCTGAGATGCTTGGCAAAAATAGTGCTGCCTAGTCCTTGCAGTGGAGTTTCAAAATGCTTGGCAAAAATAGTTTGGCGTTATAGCGCCCAAAAAAAAGAAGAGTTGCCGGTCAAAAGATGGTGACCTTTCTCAATAACTGGCAAATCAAAGGTAAACTTAGCTCATAATAAATCAACAAATCAAAGGTAAATTGAAACATATCATATAAAAGGAACATGATCCCAACTACTTTTAACTTAACAAAGAGAATTCATTTAAGACACGCCACATAGTACAAGTGCAATGTCATTTATTGACTACTTCATAATCTATTTATTGTCTTTCTATTTTATAGATGTTCATAAAGTTTTTGTTAATGTTTTTGCTGCATGATCTCTAATCCTTAACCCCAAAGGGAACCATGGATACAAAAGACTCACTGAGCAAATGGAAGAAATTATTTCCGAGCAACCAAACGGTCCTGTTAGCTGCACCTTACAATCCTAATTCACATTTTTGAGTTCAGCTATTCATAAATTTAAAAAGAAAAATTATGAAAGAAGTGATCTGATTTTATTGAACCTCTTCCAGCTTAACACCATTTGATGTCAAGTCGTCTTCATCAATCAGCCTCACCTGACAAAGCTTTCCACCTGCTTCATCCGCAAAAGATATCTTCTTTACTTTCTGATGGACTTTCTTCCCACAAACAGCTGAGCCATTCTCAGTCAGTCTCTGCAGTGGATTTTACATAAAACAGTGAGGAAAAAAAAGACTAATCTACAAATACATATTGAATCTACAAAAAATAAAACACAAAAATCATTTAATGTATATTTCCAATGTATATTTACTCACTCAATGACTATTTTCAAATATACATACATACATATATGTGTGTGTGTGTGTGTGTGTGTGTATAAGTTTGTGTTTCCATTCAACAACTCTTCCAAGTATATGGTGGAGTAACAAACCATAATTTTACAAAAGCGATTGCAGTCCCTTGCCATGATGGAAAGCCATTTTTTAGCACTTGCTTCAACTTTAGTTGCATTTGCAATTGCCATTTTCACCTGCAAATGACAGTAATTTTTCAATTGAAAATAATGATATTTGAACTAGCTTGGCTGGGATAAATGAAGGTCAATCTTACCACCAAACTTGAAAACATTGTCTTAAGATTTTTTGGCATATAATAATCACATTAAATTAGAAGGTGTAACATGTAAAACTTGAACATTTCTAGAGATAGAGAAACTGACATTAGATATAATCCCTTCGACGAAAGACTTAAAATCTGCTGCAGTAGTATATCAACTACATAGTTATATTATATAAGTTGAAATAAAAGTCCAAGAAGTAGCTATCTATTTTTATTAAACTAAATAAGCTATCATTTTAATGTTTTTCATCGTGACATACTACTGATTTATCATCTCTCAATATGGTAAAAGCTCCAGTAGGACTAATTTCCAAATTAGTGCTAAAGCCCAAAAACAACTAGACACGAGATAAAAAATCCCATTCTAATAAAGATATCACAACATTCTATGCAGTTTTTTAGGCGTACTTACCTCATTTACGTTGTACTTTAAGGATGCTGAGAGGTCTTCACAAAGCAATCTTTCTTCTACAATTTCCTTCATGGACTTCAACTGGTTTGTGAGATTAGTTGCAACACATTCGATATCTTGCATTTGTCGTTGAGTGAATGCAATGACATTCTCTGCACTGCTCTGCACAGACGTATACTCTCTGCAGGCTTGTGGAGCAATGCGGGAATGATGAAAAACTTTTCCATCTTTAGAGTGGTAACCTCTAGCAGCTGATTTTCTTTGGTCCTTCCGTGGGTGCTTAATGAACTCGGCTCCATTGATCTGATAATGTCCTTCAGCTCCACCGACCATGTCATTGCCTTGCTTCTTAAAGTACAGTTTACTTTTACATACTGAAATGAATAAAAAACAAACAAGTGAAAATAATTCATCAATTGAGAATAATTTAAGGAACTAAAACAATAATCCATCTTAGTTTTATGTGTGTTATTAGATAGCTTCAGCTAAATTGCAAAAATTATGCCCAAATACACACATAGAAGTTTAAGGAATGTATTGTGTTGTCATCCCTTTCTTGTCAGAGTCAAATTTATGAATAGAAAATTTTATAAATATGGAGTATCGGCTAAAATTCATCTCTAAGAAAAAAGTTTGTCTTCCAAAAAATACTTAGATGGAATCAACGTTTTTGTATCACCGAGATGCACGATGAACTTGAATAAGATCTCCTTACTCTTACAGTTATGTTCTTTTTCCTGTAAATGAACGGACATCATAGCCTTGCACAGTCTCTCCTGAGAAGTTGGCGAAATGACCTGAAAGCAACATATTAAGAATAAACAAACATTTACTCAAAGTAAATGAACTAAAAAACAACAAAAAAAATAAATACCTCACCTTTCTGGCTGGAAACAACCTTTGAGGACTGCGTTGTGATCTGGTTTGGTGAAGAGAGCCACATCCCTCTATTGGTGTTAACTCATTGGTTGTATTAGTCAAGTGAACCTCGGAAGTGCCATCTCTTTCTTTAACAGAACATGCAGTGATTTGGGATTCCTTTTCCTCAATTTGATCTGATCTGTCAACAGCAGACACAATTGAGTTTTCTGCGTTTGGACTGGTATGACTGCATATTGCACTTGTTTGAAGATTTGATAGAACTTCATCTCTACAACTAAATTCAGCCACTGATACATCATCCCCAGTATTTGTTTCTGTGGAGCAAAGTTAATTAGGTTTGGCTACTCCATATAATTCAACAAAAGATTTCACATTTACAATATGACATAGTGATTATAAAGGATTTACCTATGGAATTATATTTTGAATGACTTTGATTCTTTGTTGAAGAAAATGCTTCTGGAAGGAATTCACGGACAGTATGATTGATTTGCTCTTCTTTTGGTACAGGCAAAACCAACCACCATGAACTCTCTGCTTCTAAATCAGGCCTTTTTGAGCTGCCTATTTCTGGATCCCATGAAATCTGAAGAGGCTCAGGGTCATCGTGTCCAACAAACTCATTTAGTGACTCGTCATAGCAATGAGATTCTTTTCTCAAAGTTGACAACCCATAATTGGCTACAAGTTGATTATGCCTTACCGGCTCTATATTTCTGCAATGACCAATCTTGTCACTATCTGAAATGTAAGGTTCAGGATTCTCAGGTTTGATTTCAGCCAGGTCAAGCTGATTAGGTTGGAAGAAATGTTGATCACTGAATATTTCCTTAGGTCTGATGATTGATAAGTGAAATTGAGGCAATGTAGTAGCCGTTTTTCCATTGCAGTTTCTTTTGACATTCTTGCGCTTGAGAACTTTGGGTTTCAAAAGACTAAGTGGCACTTTAAGATCATGTTCAGAATCATCTTCTGGAGGGGATGACATTTTCACCTTGTTTTTCCAAAGACGAAGCGGCACATTAAGATCATAATTTTCTTTGTCAGATGGTAAGTCAGAGTAATCGCAATCTCGACCAGACCAAGGCTTGGTAGTTGGTTTTCTCAATTTGTCATCTTTTGAATATGCCCTTTTTCTTTTCTTGGATTGCTTCTTAATCTGCTCTAAGGTTATATTAAAATCTTCCTTATCATCTGTATCACTGTTTTTGCTATCATTAGAAGTGTTGTAATCAAACTCCGACACCTCAGGCTCACTCTTTATCAATCTTCTTTCTGCGTAGGGGCTTTCCATCTTGACCCTTTTTTCCTTAGCATCTAAACTTTCATAACTATCTTTTGACATAAATGCTGAAGCAGAATTAAGAGTTTTGGAATCTAAAGACTCATAAATTGCACTAACCATCTTGAATGATAGTGAAGGTTTTCCATTCGGATTGACATTCAAAACTTTGATCACCAAACCACTTTTAATAGCTTGAATAGAGTGAAGATGACTGTCCCTCCTCCTTAACTCCATTAGATGAAGATGAGTTTATTGTCTTCTTACTCACGCTTGTTCAGAAAGCAAGCATTTCTGGCTCTAAGTCGCTGGGTTGGATCGAACTAGTTGGTTTGGCAGGAAGTTAATTGACGTGCACTTGCTACACTGACACTGATTCAACTCATAAATAAAATTACTGCAAAAACAGATCAATTTGAGATTATGATTATTGAAAAAATACATTTTCATCCAAATAAAACACGTTTTTATCTAAACTCAACCAATAATTGATTGGATTGGTTGAAAGCAGCCAAGCAAAACAGATAAGATAACAGCCGACAGACAATAGTCAACACTCGTTAATCTTGGCCTGGTGATTTCATTAAGCAGGAACGAGTACACAAAACGGACTAGAACAAGCAGATTGCCTTCCGCTCAAAAGAAAATTTACCTACCTAGAAAACAATAATCAGAAACAATGATACAATAACAGTCTTTGAACGTTCAGTAAAATTTTTGTAAATGCTGATATATGGTAATGTCTAGAATTAACATTATTGCATCTTAATCGATGCTTGAATATTCAGAAGCAAGTCGTTGTGGCTTCAATCTATAAGCACCGAGACAAAAAAATTATAGAGTATATTCTTAATCTACTGATTCGTGGAGTATCAAATCCCAACAATATCTCGTCTATTCAAGATAGCAGTCGCAAACCAATTCCCCCATTGAAGATGTAAATTCATTAGTGCTGCAATCGATATATTCTCCTGTTCACACAAAGGTTGATAATTATAATCGTTTGAAGTCGATTATGTGAAAACAATTTAACATAATCATATAAATAAAATCTAAGACTGTTGTTATGATTCGAGAGCACCCATTAATGACAACAAGATAAAGAAAACCACCAACTTGAATGAAGGAAAAATACAACGATGAAGACGAAATCAAAGCTTACACTGGTAGAAAACCTTAATACAAAAGTATAGATCTGATCAGCTATTAAATTTCATATCAAACCGCATTCGCCAAGCAAAACATTGAAGAGCGGCGATTTACTTACAAGTGTTAGAAGAAGCTCCTGCGCTAGCCGAGACTAGAGAGCGAGCGAGCGAGAGCGAGAGCGAGATAGAAGGAGTTGATGGAGATCTTGGTCTTAGTTAGAAGACGAACTAGTGAGCCAGTGGAGAGTAGATCTGTAGATGGAGGATTTCATTTTGGCGCCATTCAGACTGGCGGGAGTTTCAAAGACTGGTCAAGAAACTTGTCCGTACACTCTCTTTATCCCCTGCATCAAATCTCACCGTCCATTTCACTCGTGAGACGGGGCGGTCCCGCGGGGACCGTTTGTTTCCAATTTTCAACGAACCCTTAATAGTGGAAACCAATGCATGTCGCACAAGATTGGGACACACGCTTATGCAGAATTATCGCATTAGCTTAAAGATAATTAAATTAGTTTTTATTTTGACGATCAATTTTGATGATCGGTATGCTAAATTATTTTAAGTAATTTTAAGATTGTGTTTAATGGATATTCATGTATAAAAATTTATTTTCATATTACTTTGAAATACCGTTGATGAGGAATATTTAATTGTGCTAAATGTGTTTGTTAAATTCTTTCTGACTAAGATTCATAAAACCTAATGCAAGTAAAGAGGTTTTGCATAGAATTTGTGTGAAAAAGCAATCCGAAACATATGAACTAAAGTGTCGATCGATCTAGTAAAGTGTTGATCGCACGAACATTATAGAATTTCTAGAGAGTTCGAAATGACGACCCCTCCATTGAAGTGTTGATCGCACGAGCATTGCAAAAAGTCCAAAATGCTCGAAGTGTCGACCCCTTCATCAAAGTGTCGACCGCACGAACATTGCAAAAAGTCTATAGGGCTCGAAGGTCGATCCCTCCATCAAAGTGTTGACCGAACGAACATTGCAAAAAGTTCAGAGGGCTCGATGTGTTGACCCCTCCATCAAAGTGTCGACAGCACGAGTACGGCAAAAAGTTCAAAGAGCTCAAAGTGTCGACCCTGCCATGAATTTGTCAAAGTTCGAAGTGTCGACCACATGAACATAGCAGAAAGTATACAGAGCTCAAAGTGCTGACCAATCAGACAAAGTGTCGAGCAGTGTGGTCTACAACAGTGTCAACCAAGTTGTTCAAAATATTTGAAAAATCATACAATGGTCATACAAGTGTCGATCCATTAGGCTAAGGTTTTGATCTGTGCACTATTTTTTTGAAGACTTCCATAAATAGAAGAAGATAGTTATGTGCAATATATAGAAGTGTTGCCAAAATCATTTAAGAATACAATTCTTTAGCTTAATCACACTTCTCATAAACCTCTACTTGCGATTATGAACTTTGAGAGAATGTGATATTGTGCTCTATTGTTCAAACTTTTCATTTGTAAACCATGAACGAATAAAAGGCGATGCCTTAAGAAAGAGTCAATCATAAGGCTTAGATTGACCTTCGAAAGTTCAATATAGTAAACCCGAGAAGTTGAGTTGGGAAAGAATTTTCAAAGAGGAGGTTTGAAGCCAGACATAATCAAAAGTTGGCCGAACCGCGTTAACAAACTCCCCCCCTCCCCCACCCCCCCA